>JAUMJK010000145.1:0-44617 GCA_033558105.1 Coccyzus lansbergi
CCTTCCACCGCTCCGATTGGCTGCTCTCTCTGGCCCCGCCCCCTTTGGGCCACGCCCCCCCCTCGCGCCGCCATTGGGCGGTGGGCGGGGCCGGAAGCGCGGCCCGCGCAGTGGCCGCAGCAGCATGGCCGCCGTCCCGCCAGACTCGTGGCAGCCGCCCACCGTCTCCATGGAGACCACGTAAGCGCCGGGGCCGCTCTCCCCGGGACCGGACACCCCCAGTGCCCCCTCCCGAGCTACAGAAACCCCTCACTCCTCCCTGGTACCAAACACCCCGGACACCCCCACTTCCTCTGGTACCAGACACCTCCGTGTCCCCACGGTACTGGACACCCCCAGTTTCCCCCTGGTGCCTGACACCCCCATTCTTGCAGTACTGGAAACCCCCAGTTCCACCATGGTACCGGACACCCCCATTCCCGCAGTACGGGACACCCCCAGTCTCTCCCCCCATGTCTGACACCCCCATTCCTACAGTACTGGACACCCCCAGTCCCTCCCCCCCATGCCTGACACCCCCATTCCCACAGTACCGGACACCCCCAGTTCCCCATGGTACCGGACACCCCTATTCCTGCAGTACTGGAAACCCCTAGTGCCCCCTCAGTGCCTGACACCTCCATTCCTGCAGTACCAGACACCCCCAGTTCCCCCATGGTACTGGACACCCCCATTCCCACAGTACTGGACACCCCAGTGCCCCCTCCGTGCCTGACATCCCATCCCCACAGTACCGGACACCCCCAGTTTCCCCCCCTGGTGCCTGACAACCCATTCTTGCAGTACCAGATACCCCCAGTTCCCCCATGGTACCGGACAGTCCGTTCCTGCAGTACTGGACACCCCCAGTCCCTCCCCCCATGCGTGACACCCCCATTCCCGCAGTACCAGACACCCCCAGGCCCCCCCCATGCGTGACACCCCCATTCCCGCAGTACCGGACACCTCCAGTCCCTCCCCCCATGCGTGACACCCCCATTCCCGCAGTACCGGACACCTCCAGTCCCTCCCCCCATGCCTGACACCCCCATTCCCGCCATACCAGACACCTCCAGTCCCTCCCCCCATGCCTGACACCCCCATTCCCGCAGTATCAGACACCCACAGTGCCCCCCATGGTACCAGACACCCACATTCCCACAGTACGGGACACCCCAGTGCCCCCCATGGGTACTAGACACCCCCATTGTCCCACCCCCGGTACTGGACGCCCCCTCAGTGCCCCCCCCCCCCCCGGGTACCAGGCAGCCCCAGTGAGTGGTACTGTGTGGGCAGGATGGGCCCCCTGGTGCTGGAGCTGTACTGGAAGCACGCGCCGCGCACCTGCAAGAACTTCGCCGAGCTCTGCCGCCGCGGCTACTACAACGGCACCCGCTTTCACCGCATCATCCGCGACTTCATGGTGCAGGGGGGCGACCCCACCGGCACCGGTGAGTGACAACCCTGCCCCGTGACCCCCCCTAACTGGTACCAGTGGGCGATCTCCTAGCCAGCACTGGTGAGCGACCCCCCTCTCTCGGTACCAGTGAGTGACCTCCCACAACTGGCACTGGTGAGCAACCCCCTCTCTGGTACTGGTGAGCGACTCCCCACAACCGGTACTGGTGAGTAACCCCCTCTCTGGTACCAATGAGCAAACCCCCACAACCGGCACTGGTGAGCAACCCCCCACAACCGGCACTGGTGAGCAACTCCCTCTCTCGGTACCAATGAGCAAACCCCCACAACTGGTACCAGTGAGCAACCCCCTCTCTGGTCCCAGTGACTGACCCCCCACAACCGGTACTGGTGAGCAACCCCCTCTCTGGTACCGATGAGCAAACCCCCACAACTGGCACCAGTGAGCGACCCCCCACAACCGGTACTAGTGAGCAACCCCCTCTCTGGTGCCTGTGAGTGACCCCCCCACAACCGGTACTGGTGAGCAACCCCCTCTCTGGTACCCGTGAGTGACCTCCCACAACCAGTACCGGTGAGCAACCCCCTCTCTGGTACTGGTGAGCGACTCCCCACAACTGGCACCGGTGAGCAACCCCCCACAACTGGCACCGGTGAGCAACCCCCCACAACTGGTACCAGTGAGCAACCCCCTCTCTGGTACCGATGAGCAAACCCCAACAACCGGCACCGGTGAGCAACCCCCTCTCTGGTACCAGTGAGTGACTCCCCACAACTGGTACCGGTGAGTGATGTCCCCCAACCAGCGTGACTGACCCTCCTCCTCCTCCCCAGGCCGTGGTGGCGCCTCCATCTACGGGAAGCAGTTTGAGGATGAGCTGCACCCCGAGTTGAAGTTCACCGGTGAGTGGAGATCAGTGCTGGGCTGACCAGTGTCCCCCGTGTGCCCCCAGTGGGTGGGATGACCCTGTGTCTCCTAAGACCTTGTCATCGTGGGATGATCTCCCCCATGATAAGCTTGGCCACGGGTTGGTGCATCCCCAGCTATACGATAGTGTCTCTCTCCGTGATGCCAGAACCTTGGCCGTGGGGTGACATGGCCCCCAAGACCCCATCCATGGGATGGGATGTCCCCGTGTCCCTCAATACTCCTCCCACTGAGTGGCATGTCCCATTCCGTGACCTTGGACGTGGGGTAGCATGTCTGCTGTGTCCCACAAGACCCCATCCGTTGGGTGACATGAACCTGTGTCCCCCGGGAACCCACCCTAAGACCTCGTGCCTGGAGGATGATGTTTCCCATGATGAGCTTGGCCGTAGAATTATCAGGTTGGAAGAGACCCACCAGATCATTGAGTCCAACCATTCCCACCAATCTCTAAACCATGTCCCTCAGCACCTTTCCCATGTCCTCCAAGACTCCTTCCATGGGGTACCTGGCCACCCAGCATGCAGGACCTTGTTGATGGGCTGGTGTGTCTCCCGTCTTCCCTAAGACCCCATCCGTGGGGTGGGATATCCTCCATGTCCCCTAGGAACTCACCCATGGAGTCAAATGTCTCTCACATTTCCCGGAAGTGGAGCTGTGGGCTGACACGATACCAGAACCTTGGTCATGGGGTAGTGTGTCTCCCATGTCTCCCAAGATCCCATCCATGGGGTGGGGTGTCCGACCTGGTACCACAGCCTTTTCCATGGGGTGGCCCATCTCCTGTTTCCCACAGGAGCCTGGCCATGGAGACGATGTGCCCCTTCATGACCCAAGTGTGGCATGTCCAACAAGATCCCATCCATGGCATAGCATAGAATCATAGAAACATAGAATCACCAGGTTGGAAGAGACCCACCAGATCATTGAGTCCAACCATTCCTGTCAAACAATAAACCATGTCCCTCAGCACCTTGTCCACCCATCCCTTAAACCCCTCCAGGGAAGGGGAATCAACCACTTCCCTGGGCAGCCTCTGCCAGTGCCCAATGACCCTTACTGGTAAAAACTTCCTCCTGATGTCCAGCCTACATCTCCCCTGGTGGAGCTTGAGGCCATTCCCTCTCGTCCTGTCCCCTGTCCCTTGGGAGATGAGCCCAGCTCCCTCCTCTCCACAACCTCCTTTCAGGGAGTTGTAGAGAGCAATGAGGTCTCCCCTCAGCCTCCTCTTCTCCAGGATAAACACCCCCAGCTCTCTCAGCCTTTCCTCATCAGGCCTGTTCTCCAGCCCCTTCACCAGCCTCGTTGCTCTTCTCTGGACTCACTCCAGATCCTCAACATCTTTCTTGTGCTGAGGGGCCCATGTTCCCTGCGATACCAGAACCTTGGTCAGGAGGTGATTTGTTTCGTAAGATCCCATCCATGGGATGGTGTGTCCCACATGATAACCTTGGCCATGGGGTGATGTGTCCCCCCAGGACCCTGGCCTTGGGATGAGACATCCCACACCTGATGACCTTGGCCGTGGGGTGGGATGTCATGCAGGAGGCCATCCATGGGATGGCGTTTCCCATATCATGTCCTTGACCATGGGATGACATGTCCCACAGGACAACCTTGGCCATGGTGTGATACGCCCCCGGACCCCTGTCCATGGGGTGGGATGTCCTGCGAGAGTCCATCCATGGGGGGCAGCAACTCTCCTGTGATATGAAAACCTGCCCAAGCCTCTCCAAAGCAGGACATTGATGTTGTCTGTCCGTTTGTCTGTCCCAGGTGCCGGCATCTTGGCCATGGCCAACGCAGGGCCGGACACCAACGGCAGCCAGTTCTTCCTGACGCTGGGCCCGGCGCAGTGGCTGGATGGGAAGCACAGCATCTTCGGGAGGGTCTGCCAGGGCATGGGTGTCCTTGGCCGCTTGGCCATGGTGGAGACGAATGCCCAGGACCGACCTCTTGACGACGTCAAGGTCATCAAGGCTTTTCCTTCGGGATAGGGGAGCTGTGAGGGTGGGTGGTGGCACCATCTGGTTTGTAGCACCTTGGAATAAAAGAAATGTGAAGCGGTGGCAGTGCAAATGGTGATGACTTACACCATGGTTGTGACCCTCATGTACTGGTGAACCCCCTGTGGTAGAATCATAGAATCATTGAATCACCAGATTGGGAAGGACCAACCGGATCATCGAGTCCAACCATTCCCACCAATCAGTAAACCATGTCCCTCAGCACCTTGTCTACCCGTCCCTTAAACCCCTCCAGGGAAGGTGACTCTACCCCCTCCCTGGGCAGCTTCTGCCAGTGCCCAATGACCCTTTCTGTGAATTTTTTTTCCTAATGTCCAACCTGAACCTCCCCTGGTGGAGCTTGAGGCCATTCCCTCTTATCCTGTCACCTGTCACCTGGGAGATGAGCCCAGCTCCCTCCTCTCCACGACCTCCTTTCAGGTAGTTGTAGAGAGCAATGAGGTCTCCTCTCAGCCTCCTCTTCTCCAGGCTAAACACCCCCAGCTCTCTCAGCCGCTCCTCATAGGGCCTGTTCTCCAGCCCCTTCACCAGCTTTGTTGCTCTTCTCTGGACTCACTCCAGAGCCTCAACATCCTTCTTGTGCTGAGGGGCCCACAACTGAACACAGGATTCAAAGTTTGATCTCCCCAGTGCTGAGTACAGAGGGAGAATCACCTCCCTGGACCTACTGGTCTCACTGTTTCTGATCCAAGCCAAGATGCCATTGGCCTTCTTGGCCACCTGGGCCACTGCTGGCTCATGGTCAGTCGCTGTCAACCAACCCCCCCAGGTCCTTCTCCTCCAGGCACTTTCCAGCCAGGCTTCTCCTAGTCTGGAGCTGCTCAAGGTTGTTGTGCCCCAAGTGCAGGATCTGCCATTTGGCCTTGTTGAACCTCATCCCGTTGGTCTCAGCCCATGGATCCAGCCTGTTCAGATCCCTTTGGAGCCTCCTGACCCTCCAGCAGATCCAGCTTCCACCCAGCTTAGTGCCATCTGCAAACTTGCTCAGGGAGCACTCGATGCCTTCATCCAGGTCATTGATGAAGACATTGACCAAGGCTGGACCCAGCTCTGAGCCCTGGGGACCTGACATTGTCCATGGTGACCTCTGTCCTGTGGTGGTGACACCTCCTGTGGTGCTGATGCCATCCCGATGGTGGTGACCCTTGGTGGTGATGACCCCTCCAAGGCAGAGAACCCCCATGGTGGTGACCCCCAGCACCCCATATCCTGTCCCCGCCTGCACCTTGGGGCTTCAGCCTGGCTCCCAGTCTGCCCAGCGTCCCCAGTCCAGCTCCACTGTGGTGCTGGGAGAACTGGGAGGTGCTGGGGCAGGGCCTGGGACAGGAATGGGAGCTACTGGATGATGCTAGGATGATACAGGGACGGTACTGGAAGCCCTTGGGGATATTGGGATGGTGTGAGGGTGGCACTGGGAGCTACTGGGGAACTGGGGTGGTGTGGGGGTGGTACTGGGAGCTACTGGGGAACTGGGGTGGTGTGGAGGTGGTACTGGGAGCCCTTGGGGATATGGGGATGGTGTGGAGGTGGTACTGGGAGCCCTTGGGGATACTGGGATGGTGTGGGGATGGCACCGGGAGCCCTTGGGGATACTGGGATGGCGTGGAAGTGGTACTGGGAGCTACTGGGGATACTGAGATGGTGTGGAGGTGGTACTGGGAGCTACTGGGGATACGGGGATGGTGTGAGGGTGGTACTGGGAGATACTGGGGATACTGGGATGGTGTGGGGATGGCACTGGGAGCCCTTGGGGATACTGGGATGGTGTGGAGGTAGTACTGGGAGCTACTGGGGATACGGGGATGGTGTGAGGGTGGTACTGGGAGCTACTGGGGATACTGGGATGGTGTGGGGATGGCACTGGGAGCTACTGGGGATACTGGGATGGTGTGGGGGTGGTACTGGGAGATACTGGGGATACGGGGATGGTGTGAGGGTGGTACTGGGAGCTACTGGGGATACGGGGATGGTGTGGGGGTGGTACTGGGAGCCCTTGGGGATACTGGGATGGCGTGGAAGTGGTACTGGGAGCTACTGGGGATACTGGGATGGTGTGGGGGTGGTACTGGGAGCCCTTGGGGATACTGGGATGGTGTGGGGATGGCACTGGGAGCCCTTGGGGATACGGGGATGGCGTGGAAGTGGTACTGGGAGCTACTGGGGATACTGAGATGGTGTGGAGGTGGTACTGGGAGCTACTGGGGATACTGGGATGGTGTGGGGGTGGCACTGGGAGCTACTGGGGATACTGAGATGGTGTGAGGGTGGTACTGGGAGCTACTGGGGATATGGGGATGGTGTGGAGGTGGTACTGGGAGCCCTTGGGGATATGGGGATGGTGTGGAGGTAGTACTGGGAGCTACTGGGGATGGTGTGGGGGTGGCACTGGGAGCTACTGGGGATACTGAGATGGTGTGAGGGTGGTACTGGGAGCTACTGGGGATACGGGGATGGTGTGAGGGTGATACTGGGGATACTGGGGTGGTGTGGGGATGGCACTGGGATCTACTGGGGATATTGGGATGGTGTGGGGGTGGTACTGGGAGCCCTTGGGGATACTGGGATGGCGTGGAAGTGGTACTGGGAGCTACTGGGGATACTGGGATGGTGTGGGGGTGGCACTGGGAACCCTTGGGGATACTGGGATGGGGTTGCGGGCGATCCCGGGGCTGGGGGCGATCCCGGGGGCGGGTCCGGGGGCGGGTCCGGGAGCCCCGGGGCGGAGCCGGTGCCGGTGCCGGTGCTGGAGCTGGGGCAGCGGCGGCAGAGCCCGGGGCTATGGCCGGCCTGGGTGTCCCCGAGCCGGGCAGCGGCCCCGGACCCGTCCCGGCCACACGGGTGGAGCTCACCGTGTCCTGCAGGTACCCGCATCGCCGCCGCCGCAATGGGATGCGCTGGGGGGAGGCACTGGGGAGTACTGGGAGGCAGCTTGGAGACACTGGAAGGCAGCTCAGAGACACTGGGGATCAGTGGGAGGCAGCTCGGAGACACTGGGGAGCACTGAGTGGCAGCTCAGAGACACTGGGGAGCACTGGGAGGCAGCTCGGAGACACTGGGGAGCACTGCGAGGCAGCTTGGAGACACTGGGAGGCAGCTCGGAGACACTGGGAGGCAGCTCGGAGACACTGGGGAGCACTGGGAGGTAGCTCAGAGACACTGGGGAGCACTGCGAGGCAGCTTGGAGACACTGGGAGGCAGCTCGGAGACACTGGGAGGCATCTTGGAGACACTGGGGAGCACTGGGAGGCAGCTTGGAGACACTGGGGAGCACTGGGAGGTAGCTCGGAGACACTGGGGAGCACTGGGAGGCAGCTCGGAGACACTGGGAAGCAGCTCGGAGACATTGGGGATCAGTGGGAGGCAACTCAGAGACACTGGGAGGCATCTTGGAGACACTGGGGAGCACTGGGAGGTAGCTCGGAGACACTGGGGAGCACTGAGATGCAACTTGGAGATACTGGGGATCAGTGGGAGGTAGCTCGGAGACACTGGGGAGCATTGGGAGGCAGCTCGGAGACACTGGGGATCAATGGGAGGCAGCTCAGAGACACTGGGGATCAGTGGGAGGCAGCTTGGAGACACTGGGGATCAGTGGGAGGCAGCTTGGAGACACTGGGGATCAGTGGGAGGCAGCTTGGAGACACTGGGGTGCACTGGGAGGCAGCTTGGAGGCACTGGGAGGCAGCTTGGAGGCACTGGGGGGTACTAGGAGGCAACTCAGAGACACTGGGAGGCAGCTCTGAGACACTGGGGATCAGTGGAAGGCAGCTTGGAGACACTGGGGAGCATTGGGAGGCAGCTCAGAGACACTGGGGATCAGTGGGAGGCAGCTTGGGGAGCACTGGGAGGCAGCTTAGAGACACTGGGGAGCACTGGGAGGTAGCTTGGAGACACTGGTGAGTACTGGGAGGCAGCTCAGAGACACTGGGGATCAGTGGGAGGCAGCTCGGAGACACTGGGAGGCAGCTTGGAGACACTGGGGAGCACTGGGAGGCAGCTTGGAGACACTGGGGTGCACTGGGAAGCAGCTTGGAGGCAGCTCAGAGACACTGGGGAGCAATGGGAGGCAGCTCAGAGACATTGGGAGGCAGCTCGGAGACACTGGGGATCAGTGGGAGGCAGCTCAGAGACACTGAAGTGCACTAGGAGGCAGCTTGGAGACACTGGAGTGCACTGGGAGGCAGCTCGGAGACACTGGGGAGCACTGGGAAGCAGCTTGGAGGCAGCTCGGAGACACTGGGGAGCACTGGGAGGCAGTTCAGAGCCATTGGGAGGCACCTCGGAGACACTGGGGAGCCCTGGAAGGCAGATCATAAGCCCTGAGAGGCAGTGAGGAGCAGGAGGCAGTCAATGTTGTAGGCACTGGGAGGCACTGGGATGCAGTGGGAGGCAGTGGGAGGCAGTGGAGAGAAGGAGGCAATCAGCTTTGGGTTGCACTGGGAGGCAGCGAGGATGCACTGGGAAGCAGTGGGGAGGCACTGGGATGCCCTGGAAGGCAGTGGGGAGTGGGAGTAGTTGGTGTTGGGAGGCACTGGGAGGCGGCTGGGGTGCACTGGAAGGTAGCGGAGAGGGAGGCAGTCAGCACTGGGAGGCACTGGGGTGCTCTGGG
The DNA here is from genome assembly GCA_033558105.1 of Coccyzus lansbergi. Lineage (NCBI taxonomy): Eukaryota > Metazoa > Chordata > Aves > Cuculiformes > Coccyzidae > Coccyzus > Coccyzus lansbergi. The sequence continues at coordinate 8,963 of JAUMJK010000145.1, forward strand.
ATGCCCTGGGGGGCAGTGAGGAGCTGGAGTAGTTGGTGTTGGGAGGCACTGGGGTGCACTGGGATTCTCTGGGAGGACGGGGGGAGTGAGGGTGTTGGGAGGCATTGGGATGCACTGGGATGCTCTGGGAGGCAGGGGGGAGTGGGGGTGTTGGGAGGCACTGGGGTGCACTGGGATGCCCTGGGGGGCAATGGGGAGTGGGAGTACTTGGTGTTGGGAGGCACTGGGGTGCACTGGGGTGCACTGGGAGGCAGGGGGGAGTTGGGGGGCGGTCAGTGCTGGGAAAGCGGAGGCTGCACTGGGGGAGCAGAGATCCTTTGGGATGTGAGGTACTGGGAGAGCTGTGGGGAGCGGGGTGGGGGTGGCACTGGGAGAGAGTAGGGGGTCTCTGGGTGTGGGGGTGCCTGCAGGGGGGACCCCTCCCCGGTACCATCATCCCCTAAGGGAGGTGTGGGGATGGGGGTGCTGGAGGCTGAGGTTGGTGCCCCCCCTAGTTCTCCCCCAGCTGTGCTGCCTGCGGCTGCTCCGACCTATTTTCCTCCCACTCTATCAGGAGATAGTCCCATGGGGCACAAGGATCACTGCTGCAGGGCGGGGTTTAGGGTGCTGGGGGACCCCCCCCTCTGCTGCTGTAGATATCCCCCAACACCGGGCAGGGCACCCCGACACGCAGACATGCACCCCGACACGCAGACATGGAGCGTGCTGGGCTGCACAGGGAAGGAAGGGCACCCCAAAACCCTGCTGGGCACCCCAGCACACAACTGTGCACCCCAACACCGGACTGGGTACCCTGTCACCTGGCTGGGCACCCCCACACTGAGCTGGGCATGCAGTCGTGCACCTGTGCGCCCCAACACCTGGCTGGGTACCCCAGCACCTGACTGGGCACCCCAACACATGGCTGGGCACCCCTATCACACATGTGTGCACCTGGCTGGGCATCCAGCTGTGCATGTGCTCACACATGTGTGCACCCCAACACCCGGCTGGGCACCCCAACACTCAGCTGTGCGTGCAGTCGCGCACCTGTGCACCCCAACACTTGGCTGGGCATCCTGACATCCAGCTGTGCATGTGCTCACACATGTGTGCACCCCAACTCCTGGCTGGGCACCCCAACACTCAGCTGGGCACCCCCACACTGAGCTGTGCATATGTAGTCATGCACCCGTGCACCCCAACACCTGGCTGTGCACCCTGACATCCAGCTGTGCATGTGCTCACACACTTGAGCACCCCAACATCTGGCCGTGCACCCCCAGCATCCAGATGTGTATGTGCTCACACATGTGTGCACCCCAACACCTGACTGGGCTCCCCAATACTCAGCTGGGCACCCCCACACTGAGCTGTGCATGCAGTCACGACCTGTGTGCCCCATCACCTGGCTGGGCACCCCTATCACACATGTGTGCACCCCAACACCTGGCTGGGCACCCTGACATCCAGCTGTGCATGTGCTCACACACTTCTGCACCCCAACATCTGGCTGTGCACCCCAGCATCCCGATGTGCATGTGCTCACACATGTATGCACCCCGACGCCCAACCGGGCACCCCCACACTGAGCTGTGCACACAGTCATGCACCTGTGCACCCCAACACCTGACTGGGCACCCCGACACACTTGTGTGCACCCCGACACCTGGCTGTGCACCCCAACACCTGGCTGTGCATGCACTCACACTTGTGTACCCTAACACCTGGCTGGGCACCCCCACATTGAGCTGTGCGCACAGTCATGCACCTGTGCACCCTAACACCTGGCTGGGCACCCTGTCACACAGGTGTGCACCCCAACACCTGGCTGTGCATGTGCTCACACATGTGCACCCCAACACCTGGCTGAGCACCTCAATACTCAGCTGGGCACCCCCACACTGAGCTGTGCATGCACTCACGTGTGTGCACCCCAACACATGGCTGGGCTCCCCAACACCCAGCCGGGCACCCCCACACTGAGCTGCACACACAGTCACGTGTGTGCACCTCAACACATGGCTGGGCTCCCCAACACCCAGCCGGGCACCCCCACACTGAGCTGCACACACAGTCACGTGTGTGCACCCCAACACATGGCTGGGCTCCCCAACACCCAGCCGGGCACACCCACACTGAGCTGCACACACAGTCATGTGTGTGCACCCCAACACATGGCTGGGCTCCCCAACACCCAGCCGGGCACCCCCACACTGAGCTGCACACACAGTCACGTGTGTGCACCCCAACACATGGCTGGGCTCCCCAACACCCAGCCGGGCACACCCACACTGAGCTGCACACACAGTCATGTGTGTGCACCCCAACACATGGCTGGGCTCCCCAACACCCAGCTGGACACCCTGTAACACGTGTGCACCTCGATATCAGGGTATGTGTGTAGTCACCCCCTCAACACTGGGCTGTGCACCCCAGCACCATTCTGTGCACCCCGACACACAGCCAGGCACCCCAACACTGATCCGACTGTGCACTCCAACAGCCAGTAGGGACACCACCCTGGCTGTCCCTAGCACCCCATCTCCCCACAGGCACCTCCTGGACAAGGACACTTTCTCCAAGTCGGACCCACGTGAGTAGAGACCTGGGGTCCTGCCTGGGTCTGGAGGTAGCTGGGGGGATATCCCTTGGGATGTGGGAGCATCCAGAGGTTTCAAGAGGGTGGGCTGCAGGGGTCTGGAAGTGTCCAAGAGTCCTGGGAGTGTCTGGAGGTCCTGGGTGGTCTGGAGGTGTCTGGGGGTCTGGAGGTGTCCACCCCCCAACCCAATTCCCCTCCTGCAGTCTGTGTGCTCTACACTCAGCGTCCTGGATGCCGACAGTGGCGGGAGGTGAGTGCCGGGACGGACGGACGGTTGGTGTGACGGGCAATCAGCACTTCGAGGTGCTGGCCAGTTGGCATGTGGGCATCACAACCAAGTGGCCAATCGACATGTTGGGGTGGTGACCACCTGACCGATCAGCAGGTCAGATCCTGGCCAGCTGCATGTTGGAGTACTGACCGCTGGGCATATTGGGTTGTTGGCCAATTGACCGTTGGCCTGTTGGGGTGATGGTCATTTGGCATGTTGGGTTACTAACCGATGGGCACGTTGGGGTGACGGCCAGTTGGCATGTTGGGGTGATGGTCAGTTGGCATATTGGGATACTGACTGATGGGCATATTGGGGTGATGGCCAACTGACCAGTCTGCATGTTTGGGTTATGGTTACTTGGCATGTTGGGGTATTGACCACTGGGCATATTGGGCTGATGGCCAATTGGCCACTCTGCATGTTGGGGTGATGGTCAGTTGGCAAATTGGAATACTAACCAATGGGCATGTTGGGTTGATGGCCAATTGGCCAGTCTGTATGTTGGGGTGATGGCCAGTTGGTCTGTTGGGGTGATGGCCAGTTGGTCTGTTGGGGTGATGGCCAGTTGTCCTGTTGGGATGATGGCCAACTGGCCAGTCTGCATGTTGGGGTTATGGTTACTTGGCATGTCGGGGTATTGACCACTGGGCATATTGGGTTGATGGCCAATTGGCCAATCTGCATGTTGGGGTGATGGCCAACTGGCCAGTCTGCGTGTTGGGGTTATGGTCACTTGGCATGTTGGGGTGATGGCCAGTTGGCCTGTTGGGGTACTGACCAATGGGCATGTTGGGGTGATGACCAACTGGCCACTCTGCATGTTGGGGTGATGGCCAATTGGCCACTCTGCATGTTGGGGTGATGGCCAGTTGGCCTGTTGGTGTTATGGTTACTTGACATGTTGGGGTATTGACCACTGGGCATATTGGGTTGATGGCCAATTGACCACTCTGCATGTTGGAGTGATGGTCAGTTGGCATGTTGGGGTACTGACCGATGGGCATGTTGGGGTGCTGGTCAGCTGACCCATAGGCGTGTTGGGGTGATCAATCACATGCTGGGTGCAGCCCTGAGCCAGTCCAAGATCTGGGGAGCTGAGGATCGTGTTGGGGTGCAGCCAGCTGGCCGGTCAGCGCCGGGAGGGGACATTCGGTCACACCTCTCGGAGTGCACTGCCCCCCGCCCCCGCTCCCTCCTGCCCCCCTCCTCGCCACCGGCTGCCCTGTAATTAACTGTTGCTTAATTGAGGGGCTTGGGGCCTTAATGAGCAGGCGAGGGCTGGGCAGGACGTGGTGCCAGCCCCGCGCCCGATGACAAAGGGGCAGCTGCTTCTGCCGTGTCTGGGCCTTGTGTCCCCTCCCGCCTCCTGCATCACCCCTTGTCCCCCCGAGTCCCCGTCCCTCTCTCCATCCCTCCCTCTGGGCTTCTTCCTCCATCCCCCATCTCCATGTCCCTGTGCTCTTGTGTCCCTACCCTCCTATGCTTGATAGGAATGGTTGGACTAGAAGATCCGATGGGTCCCTTCCAACCTGGTTGTTCTATGATTCTATGCTTGTGTCTCCATTCCCATGTCCCCCTGGTGTCCCCACGTCCCCAGTTTGGCCGGACCGAGGTCATCGACAACACGCTGAACCCCGACTTTCTGCGCAAGTTTGTCCTCGACTACTTCTTTGAGGAGAAGCAGAATCTCCGCTTCGACCTGTGAGTGTCCCCGCTTGTCCTCCAGTGTCACCCCCACTGCCCACCACTGTCCCTAGCACCCACTGGCATCTGTCCCTGTCCTTGTCACTGCCCAGTCCCTGTGCCTGTCCCTGTTCCTGCACCACCTCTATCCTTGTGCCCATCTTCCTCTCATGCCCATCCCCGTCCACAGCTCAATCCCTGCCCCGTCCCACCCTACCCCATCCAAGACAAGAGGGAATGACCACAAGTTGCACCAGGGGAGGGTCAGGTTGGACATTAGGAAAAAATATTTTACGGAAAGGGTCACTGGACAGTGTCAGAGGCTGCCCAGGGAGGGGGCTGAGTCACCATCCTTGGAGGTGCTGAGGGACATGGGTTAGTGATTGGTGAGAACGGTTGGACTTGATGATCCAGTGGGTCCTTTCCAACCTGGTGATTCTATGATTCTATCCCTGTCCCCATCCCATCCTGTCCCCACACCTAACCCATCACTTTTTGTGTCCCATCTCTGCCCTACACCCCATCCCATCCCACCCCTGTCCCACCTTCATCCCCATCTGTGCTGTGTCCCCGTTCCCATCCCCAAGCCCCCCCTGGCAGCCTCAGCACAGCTCCTTGCTCTCTCCCCAGGTACGATGTGGACTCCAAGAGCCCCGACCTCTCCAAACACGTAAGCGTGGGGCTGGCACTAACTGTCCCCAACCCCGACCCCGCACTGTGGGGCTGGGGACAGACCCCGGTGACCCCACGGCTCCGGCAGGATTTTCTGGGCCAGGCCTTCTGCACTCTGGGCGAGATCGTGGGCTCGGCTGGCAGCCGTCTGGAGAAGCCCCTGACGTGAGTGGCCCCCCCAGTGCCTCGGTTTCCCCCGCGGGGCCCTGTGCTGGGCTGGCTGCCCAGTGTCCCCAGTTCTTATCTGGGTGTCTGGGATGGACACCAGACCCTGGTGCTGACAGCGCCGGCTCCAACCAGCCCCGGGCTCCCCATGCCCTCCCTGCCAACCCCTGCCTCAGTTTCCCCATGGGGAGGGGGATTTGGCTATTTCTTGGTGGGGTTGTCCCCTTTGTCACCCCTCTCTGTGTGTCCCAGCAGGATGGGGACAGGCACCACACATGCCCGGGGTAGGAGACCCGCTCCGGCTGTCTCCAATGGGTGAGTTTTGGGATGCCAGGCCCTGGGGTGGGGGGGGGGACACCTGGGTCACTGCCGTGTGTCCTCCCCACACCCACGGCCCCTCCCGCAGCGGCATCCCTGGGAAGAAGTGCGGCACCATCATCCTCCTCGCTGAAGAGCTGGGCAACTGCCGGGTGAGCCGGGGGGACACCTTGGGGACCCAGAGGCTGCCTACCCAGGCAGGGGGTTGAGTCACCTTCCCTGGAGGTGTTTAAGGGACGGGTGGATGAGGTGCTGAGGGACATGGGTTAGTGATTGATAGGAATGGTTGGACTCCATGATCCGATGGGTCTCTTCCAACCTGGTTGTTCTATGATTCTATGACACCTCAATTCTGTGAATGGGGGAGGCTGAGCCACCTCCCCAGTGCACCCAGTTGGGTCTTCCTCACTCTGAGGGGTGAGGAAGATGAGGGTCAGGGCTTCCCTGTTCCCATGAGGTGTCTCGGGGTCGCTCAGCCCCCGCGATGTCCCCAGGGGGGGCAGTGCTGGTGACCCCCACCCCGGTCCCTGCGGCAGGACGTGGCCACCCTGCAGTTCTGCGCCAACAAGCTGGACAAGAAGGATTTCTTCGGCAAATCGGATCCCTTCATGGTCTTCTACCGCAGCAACGAGGATGGGACGTGAGCAACCATCCCCCCCCCACCCCCCCCAAACCCATCACAGTGGAGGGGGAGCACAGCCCCAGCCATGGGGACACCTCAGGGACCTCCCGTGTTCCCCCTGGGGCTGGGCTGGCTTTGGGAAGGGGCTGCAAAAGTCACCTCTGAGGTGGTGGGGGTGGCACCAGAGGGTGACCCGCTCGCCCCCACCCCCCACCCCTGGCTTTGTCCCCCTTAGCTTCACCATCTGCCACAAGACGGAGGTGGTGAGGAACACGCTGAACCCGGTGTGGCAGGCGTTCACCATCCCCGTGCGCGCCCTCTGCAACGGCGACTACGACCGGTGAGCACCAGGCCGAGGGCGGCCGCTCTGCACCCTCTTCCCACCATCTCTGTGGTCCCTCCACTAACGCCCAAGCCCTCCAGTATCACGTCCCGGGTGCCTCAGTTTACCCATCTGAGCAATGGGTTAGCACAGAACCATCCTGGGCCCGGGGTGGGGGTATCCCTGTCCCCCCAACTCCCAGAACTGGTGTCACCGGCTGCATGTCCTGGCAAACAAAGCTTGGCGGTGGCTCCACGACGTTGCCAGCTTGGCCCCCGTGTCGGGTGTTGCTGTGGCAACAGTGGATAAAAATATCCCACCGAAAAAGCCTGAGGAGGAGGAGGAGGGAAGGAGGAAAAGGCCCACGGAGGCGTCAAAACAAATCCACGGGGAGCGGGCGCAGGGCGGCCACCAGGGCCCATTGCAGCCCTCGGGGTGGGGTGCTGGGGCCTGGGGGGGCTGGGGATGGCTCTGACCCCCCTCGCCTTGCAGAGCCATCAAGGTGGAAGTGTACGACTGGGACCGCGACGGCAGGTGAGTGTTGGGGGGGGTCAGCTCTGGGGACCCCAGCGAGTCTCCTCCTGGGTGACGGGAACCCCTCCTCGCCCCACAGCCACGACTTCATCGGGGAGTTCACCACCAGCTACCGGGAGCTGGCGCGGGGGCACAGCCAGTTCAACGTCTATGAGGTGAGACTGGAGAGAGGGACCTGGGGGGGCAGGGAGGGGCTTCAGCCAAACCCATGGGGGCTGCAGCCCCCAAGGTGCTCCTGCTGCATCCAGGGCTGTTGTGGTCCCTGTGCTGCACCCCTGACAAGTACAGTCCCCAGATCCCTGTGTCCCTGCACATCCTGGTGTGTCCCCACATCCCAGTGTGTCCCTGTGCTGCATCCTGGGGCACATCAGTTGTGGGCCCCTCAGCACAAGAAGGATGTTGAGGCTCTGGAGTGAGTCCAGAGAAGAGCAACAAAGCTGGTGAAGGGGCTGGAGAACAGGCCCTATGAGGAGCGGCTGAGAGAGCTGGGGGTGTTTATCCTGGAGAAGAGGAGGCTGAGGGGAGACCTCATTGCTCTCTGCAACTCCCTGAAAGGAGGTTGTAGAGAGGAGGGAGCTGGGCTCTTCTCCCAAGTGTCAGGGGACAGGACAAGAGGGAATGGCCTCAAGCTCCACCAGGGGAGGGTCAGGCTCAACATTAGGAAAAAATTTTTCCCAGAAAGTGTCATTGGGCAGTGTCAGAGGCTGCCCAGGGAGGGGGTTGATTCCCCTTCCCTGGAGGGGTTTAAGGGACGGGTGGATGAAGTGCTGAGGGACATGGTTTAGTGTTTGATAGGAATGGTTGGACTTGATGATCCGGTGGATCCTTTCCAACCTGGTGATTCTATGATTCAATGATCACAGTCCCGTGGTGCCCCTTCTGCACCCCTGGGTCCCCTGGGGTGTCCCCATCCCCGCGGTGCCCCCTGGGTGCTGCATCTCCCATGGAAGTGCCTCCCGCTCTGTCCCCAGGTGGTGAACCCAAGGAAGAAGATGAAGAAGAAGAAGTACCTGAACTCGGGGACGGTGAGGACAGTGGTGGGAGGATGTGGGGAGGGGACACAGGGGCCTGCAGCTCCTGTCCCTATCGCAGCCCCGTGTCCCTGGCAGGTGACGTTGCTGTCCTTCGCGGTGGAGTCCGACCACACCTTCCTGGACTACATCAGGGGCGGGTGAGCGAGGCAGGATGCGCCTCAGTTTCCCCATCTGTGCCCTGGGCGGGGGGGGGCTGAACCGGAGCTGGACAGGGTGTCCGCAGCACCCACCACTGCTCCCTCGGCTGCAGGGGGAGAATCACAGAATCATTGAATCAATCATAGAATCGTTGAATCAATCATAGAATCAATCATTGAATCATAGAATCATAGTATCAATCATAGAATCATAGAACAGCCAGGCTGGAAGAGACCCACCGGATCATCAAGCCCAACCATAGTCACCCCATTCCATTCTGTCCCCACTGCTTTGGGGCTCAACTCCAACCTCCCCAGCCAACCCATTCCCTCCCCAGTCAACCCATTCCCCCCTCATCACCTCGGGGCTCAGCTCCAGGAACCCCACAACTCCTTTCCCTCCCCATCATTTTGGGGCTCAGCTCCAGTTATCCCAGTAACTCCATTCCCGTCACTCCCCACTGCGTTGGGGCTCAACTCCAGCCTCCCCAGTCACCCCGTTCCCTCCCCATCACCTCAGGGCTCAGCTCCAGGAACCCCAGAACCCCTTTCCCCTCCCTCCCCACCTCTGCCCAGCTCCGGGACCCTGGGAATGGGGGTTTTTGAGGGGTGGAAAAGGCCAGACAAATGTAGGTGCCTCTGTGTGTCCCCTCAGCCTTCCCCAGATGGAGCTGACAGCACACGTGAGGGAACAAATTTGAGTCCAGAGCCTCAACTGCTGTAAAATGCTCCAACTCAGGCAATTTCAGTGGCAATAAATTGATGTAGACGATGACCTGGATCTCTCTTACCAAGTCCAGCCTGTCAGACACCTGACAGAGAGATCTTGGGGTGCTATGAACTGGGGGGGGTGGATACCCCCAGTCCTGGGGTGCTCCCCCATGGGCTGAGGATGGGCCCCCTCTACCCCATACCCACGGGTTACATCCTGCATCACCCACTCTGTGTCCCTAAAGCTGCTCTCACCCTCCACCAGGACCCAAATCAACTTCACGGTGGCCATTGACTTCACCGCATCCAACGGTGAGTGTGGGGTTGCGTCCCTCCCCGGTATTAATTAATGAGGAGGACTCATTAAAGTGGTGCTGGGGGTGGATCCTGCCTGGCTGAGCCCCCTGCCCACGCAGGGAACCCCTCGCAGTCTACGTCTCTGCACTACCTGAGCCCCTACCAGCTCAACGCCTACACCATGGCCCTCAAGGCGGTGGGTGAGATCATCCAGGACTACGACAGCGACAAGATGTTCCCGGCCCTCGGCTTCGGCGCCAAGATCCCACCCGATGGCCGCGTGTCCCACGAGTTCCCGCTGGTGAGAGGCTGCTCCTCGGGTTGGTGACGAGGCTGGGGATGTGGTGGCATCAGAGAATCATAGAACAACCAGGTTGGAAAAGAGACCCATCGGATCTTCTAGTCCAACGAGTCCTATCAAACACTAACCCATGTCCCTCAGGACCACGTCCACCCGTCCCTTAAACACCTCCAGGGAAGGGGAATCAACCCCCTCCCTGGGCAGCCTATTCCAATGCCCAATGACCCTCTCTGTGAAGAATTTCCTCCTAATCTCCAGCCTAAATCTCCCCTGGTGGAGCTTGAGGCCATTCCCTCTTATCTTGTCTCCTGTCACTTGGGAGAAGAGCCCAGCTCCCTCCTCTCCACAACCTCCTTTCTGGGAGCTGGAGAGAGTAATGAGGTCTCCCCTCAGCCTCTTCTTCTCCAGGATAAACACCCCTAGCTCTCTCAGCCCTTCCTCATCAGGCCTGTTCTCCAGCCCCTTCACCAGCTTCATTGCTCTTCTCTGGACTCGCTCCAGAGCCTCAACATCCTTCTTGTGCTGAGGGGCCCACAACTCAACACAGGATTCAAGGAGCGGCCTCACCAGTGCTGAGTCCAGAGGGAGAATCACCTCCCTGGCCCTGCTGGTCACACCGTTTCTGATCCAAGCCAGGATGTCATTGGCCTTCTTGGCCACCTGGGCACACTGCTGGCTCATGTTCAGTTGGCTGTCGACCAACACCCCCAGGTCCCTCTCCTCCAGGCAATTTTCCAGCCAGGCTTCTCCCAGTCTGTAGCTCTGCATAGGGTTGTTGTGCCCCAAGTGCAGGACCCGGCATTTGGCTGTGTTAAACCTCATCATTCTCTGGGTGGGGGGATTCCTCGTCCTACAGAACGGTGACGTGGCCAACCCGGCGTGCAGCGGCATCGAGGGGGTGCTGGAGGCCTATCACCGCAGCCTGCGCAGTGTCCAGCTCTACGGCCCCACCAACTTCGCCCCCGTTGTCAACCACGTCGCTCGGTAAGGGGGTCCCAGTACCTTCTCCCTGGAGGGGAAGGGGGGGAGGGGGAGGGGGCAGTGCGCAATCTGCTGTCACTCACGAGGTGTCCCCCAGCTCAGCAGCAGAGGTGCTGGATGGATCCCAGTATTTTGTGCTGCTCATCATCACTGACGGAGTCATCTCGGACATGGCACAGACCAAGGAGGCCATCGTCAACGTGAGTCCCACCAGGTGGTGGGTGGCCCTGGATCAGGTATAGGGACCAACCATGGATCATAGAATCATCAGGTTGGAAGAGACTCACCGGATCATCAAGTCCAACCATTCCCATCAAACACTAAACCAAGTCCCTCAAGACCTCATCCACCCGTCCCTTAAACACCTCCAGGGAAGGTGACTCAACACCCTCCCTGGGCAGCCTATTCCAATGCCCAATGACCCTTTCTGGGAAAATCTTCCTCCTAATCTCTAGCCTAAATCTCCCCTGGTGGAGCTTGAGGCCATTCCCTCTTGTCCTGTCCCCTGTCGCTTGGGAGAAGAGCCCAGCTCCCTCCTCTCTACAACCTCGTGTCAGGGGGGGTGCCTGCGAGTGCACAGGGTGCTGAGAGCTGTGGTTGGGGAGCCCTGAAATGTTGGAGTGCAAGAAGCAGCTGGGGTTTGGGGTGCCCTGATAGGGTGCAAGGAGCCCCAGGATGGGTGAGATAACCAGCTGAGTGCATGGACCATCATGGTCCTGGGCACGGGATGCCAGTCGTGAGGGGACAAGGGACACAATCCTGGCTCTGAATTGCTGGATGGACGAGGGGCTGAGGGACATGGGTTAGTGATTGATGGGAATGGTTGGACTGGATGATCCAGTAGGTCTTTTCCAACCTGGTGATTCTATGATTCAACGAGGCAGCGTGAGCAGGTGACGCTCTGCACTCCCACCTGCGACAGCAGCAGCGCTGGCAGCGGGGGTGGCAGCAGCAGCGCTACCAGGGTCCCCGAGGGGCGTCACACACTCCCTGCTGTCACTCTGTGTGTGTCCCTCCCAGGTGAAGGTGCTGCATCCAGGGCCTGGATGGGACTGGGAATGGGCGGGGGCTGCCCCCCCAGGACTAAGCTGGCTCCAAGACTGAACTTGTGCCTTTTATTTTCCTCCCCTCTCCTCCAACCCCACCGCAGGCTGCCAAGCTGCCCATGTCCATCATCATCGTCGGGGTCGGCCAGGCTGAATTTGATGGTAAGGGGACGCGTGTCCCTGTCTCAACCTGCTTCTGGGGACACTGGGTGTGCGTTGGGGGGGTGTGCAGCTGCCTTTCACCACCAGGGAAATAAGAATTGAACTTGTCAGGGCTCAGCAGGCTTTGCCGCACTCTGGTGCGTGTGCGGGTGTGAGCGGAGGCGTCGTTAGGGCTTTGGAGGGTGAGGAGAGGAGACCTCATTACTCTCTCCAACTACCTGAAAGGAGGTTGTGGAGAGGAGGGAGCTGGGCTCTTCTCCCAAGGGACAGGGGACAGGACAAGAGGGAATGGCCTCAAGCTCCACCAGGGGAGGTTTAGGCTAGAGATTAGGAGGAAGTTTTTCACAGAAAGGGTCATTGGGCATTGGAATAGGCTGCCCAGGGAGGTGGTTGAGTCACCTTCCCTGGAGGTGTTTAAGGGACGGGTGGATGAGGTCTTGAGGGATTTGGTTTAGTGTTTGATAGGACTGGTTGGACTAGAAGATCCGATGGGTCTCTTCCAACCTGGTTGTTCTATGATTCTATGATTATGGGGGAAGATGGGCAGCCTCCCCAGCCCTGCTCCCCCAGCGAAGGCAAATTAAAGTTCCCCCTGGTATTTAGCCCTGATGAACCAGCACTGCTGCCCTGAGGGGGTTGGGTCAGGGTGGGCTAAAGGGGTCCCAAGTTTCTCACACCCCCAGCGATGGTGGAGCTGGACGGCGATGACATCCGCATCTCCTCCCGAGGCAAAGTGGCCGAGAGAGACATTGTGCAGGTACCAACCCCCCTGCCCTGACAGGGATCAGGGACCCCCCCCCAGCCCAGCATGGCACAGTGGGGACACCCCCCAGCCCTCCCCGGCACCCCAAATCAGTCCTGTTAATCGTGGGGTGCAGTGACTGGTCCCAGCATGAAGGGGTGGGAATGGACTGGGACTTGGGGTGGGAGCACTGGGACGTTGAGGGGGTTGTGCTGGGAAAAAGGGATGTATTGGGGCTTGGGATGTAGCTGGATGTGGGGGCGGATGGAGACCGGGGTGGGGGGAACGGGGATGTCAGGGCACGATGGGATAAGGTGTGTGGTGGGGCAAGGGGCTTCAGAGAGGGACACAGTGGGGTGTGGGGACACACAGGGACCCAGGGATGCACTGGGGTTTGGGGATACACAGGGACCTAGGGACACACTGGGGTTTGGGGACACACAGGGACGGGGGGAAACACTGGGGTTTGGGGACACACAGGTATCTGGGGATACACTGGGGTTTGGGGACACACAGGGACCTAGGGACACATTGGGGTTTGGGGACATACAGGGACCTGGGGACACACTGGGGTTTGGGGACATACAGGGACCTGGGGACACACTGGGGTTTGGGGACACACAGGGACCCGGGGAAACACTGGGGCTTGGGGACACACAGGGATTTGGGGACACACAGGAACCTAAGGACACACTGGGGTTTGGGGACACACAGGGATCTGGGGGCACACAGGGAGCTAGGGACACACTGGGGTTTGGGGACACTCAGGGATATAGGGACGCACTGGGGTTTGGGGAAACACTGGGGTTTGGGGACATCCAGGGACCTGGGGACACACTGGGGTTTGGGGACACATTAGGGTTTGGAGACAACCTCAGATATTTGATACATTGATGTTTGGGGATTCCCTGGGGTTTGGGGACACAGGGACCTGGGGACACACTAGGGTTTGGGGACACATTAGGGTTTGGAGACAACCTCAGAAGTCTGATACATTGATGTTTGGGGATTCCCTGGGGTTTGGGGACACCGGGACCTGGGGCCACACAGGAATCTGGGGACACACTGAGGTTTGGGGACACACAGGAATCTGGGGACACACTGGGCTTTGGGAACACACTGGGCTTTGGGGACATATTAGGGTTTGGAGACAACCTCAGATGTTTGATACATTGATGTATGGGGATACCCTGAGGTTTGGGGACACAGGAACTTGGGGCCACACTGGGATGTGGGGACATGCTGGGACATCAGGGCTGGGGAGGAATGGCCATACCTTGGGCCTTAGGGCCACGCTGGCCCTCGGGGTGCAGCCTCCGCACCCCCGAATGCCACTGTCCCCTGACCTTGTCCCCCCAGTTCGTCCCGTTCCGCGATTACGTGGAGGTGGGGGGCAGCGCGGTGCTCAGCATGGCTCGTCTGGCCAAGGACGTCTTGGCCGAGATCCCCGACCAGTTCATCTCCTACATGAAGGCTCGAGGCATCAAACCCCAACCCACACCCCCCAGCCCCGACACCCCCGGCCCCCCATGCCCTCCCGAGCCCTGAGCCCCCCCCATCGGTGTCCCAAGGCCCTAGGAGCCCTATTTCCTTTTGTAGGGAATAAAAGGCAGCAGGACCCTGCCTGGGACCTGGGGGGGCACCCCCAAAATCACCCCTGGCCCCCAAAATTCCCTTTTCTGGGGTCCCAGGGGGCGAGGGGGGCAGCCTGTGCTGACTCTGGCCAAGCATCCTCGGCCACGGTGCCAGGATGGGGCAACCTAAGCTCCATAAATCACCCCTGAGCCCCAAAATTTTTCCCCTCACCCCCAAAATCACCCTTGACTGTATAAATGAACCCTGAGTCCCCCCAAATCCCCTTTTCTGGGGGCCCTGGGGGTCAGGGGGGGAAGCCTGTGCTGACCCTGGCCAAGCATCCTCGGCCACGGTGCCAGCATGGGGCAACCTCAGCTCCATAAATCACCCCTGACCCCATAAAAATCTCCCCACACCCCCAAAATCGCCCTTGACTGTATAAATCAACCCTGAGTCCCCCCCAGTCCCCTTTTCTGGGGTCCCTGGTGGGGGTTGGAGGCACCTTTGCTGCCACCGGCCAAGCACCCTTGACCCACAAAATTGCCCCTGACCCACCCAGATCCCCTTTGCTGGGGTCCCTGAGGGGGTTGGAGGCACCTTTGTTGCCACCGGCCGAGCACCCTTGACCACCAAAATTGCCCCGATCCCCACAGACCCCCTTTTCTGGGGTCCCTGGGTGGGTTGGTGGCACCTTTGCTGCCACCGGCCGAGAATCTTTGGCCGTGGTGCCAGGAGGGCACCTTGACCCCCAAAATTGCCCTTGACCCCCCCACCAGATCCCCTTTTCTGGGGTCCCTGGGGGAGTTGGAGGCACCTTTGCTGCCACCAGCTGAGCACCCTTGACCCTCAAAATTGCCCTTGACCCCCCCAGTCCCCTTTTCTGGAGTCCCTGGTGGAGGGTTGAAGGCACCTTTGCTGCCACCAGCTGAGCACCCTTAACCCCCAAAATTGCCCCTGACCCCCCCAGATCCCCTTTTCTGGGGTCCCTGGAGGGGTTGAAGGTGCCTTTGCTGCCACCAGCTGAGCACCCTTGACCCCCAAAATTGCCCCGACCCCCACAGACCCCCTTTTCTGGGGTCCCTGGGGGGTTGGAGGCACCTTTGTTGCCACCGGCCGAGCACCCTTGACCCCCAAAATTGCCCCTGAGCCCTCCAAGATCCCCTTTTCTGGGGTCCCTGTGGGGGTCGGAGGCGCCTTTGCTGCCACCAGCCGAGCACCCTTGGCTGTGGTGTCCTCCCCCCATTCTGCTGGGACCAAGATTTGGTTTGTCCCCATCCCAGCACTCCCTGGACTGGTGCTGAGGGTCAGATCCTGACACCCCCCCCTAAAAAAATTAAAGAGGTGGGGGTGTCCCAGCCCCCCAATTCCTTGACTCCCCCTGGTCAGTGACACTAGGAGCATCCCTGTCCCCTCCCCAGGCCCTGGGTGACGCATGCTGCCCCCCGCACCCCCCCAAGACTCTGAGCCACCCCCTATGTGCCTGCTCCTGGAGGTTTTGGGGGGTTCTAAGTCCTTTTTTTTGTGTGTGTCCCCCACCTTCACTTTTCTACGTGCATCGTCGTGCCCCCTCCCCGGTGTCGCGTGTGCCTCTGCGGTGTGGTTGATTCGAGTTGCCTTAAACTGGAATAAATTATAGTCTTTTTAATTACCGCCACCCCCCAGGGCTCTCCCCAACTCCAGCATTTCCCCCCCACACTCAAGGGGTGACCTACCCCCCCCCAAACTCCAAATCCTCCCTCCCCCGACACAGATCAGGGCACACAGGGTCCGTTTTGGCTTTATTTCTAAGAACCCAAATATTGCAAATATACAGAAAAATACCAGTAGAAAGTCATTACACATCCAGGTTTATTTACAGGACTCTGCGCCCCCCACTCACCTCCTCAAGCCAGGTCAGGGTGTTGGGGGGAGGGACTGGAGGCCGGGGAGGGGGCACAGGGCTATGGCTTTTAGTTTGGGGTGGGGGTTACGCTGCGTCCCTGTCCCCAGGCAAGCCCTATGGGGGACACTGAAGCACATGCAAGAGGTGCTGGGGCTGTACCCCTCCCTCCCTCCCTCCCACTGGCATTGGGGGTGGGGGGGTTGTCTATGGTGAGGTGGGGGGGGGGGGGGGAGCAGCAGGCTTTGCAGAGCCCCTGGGGACAAGAGCGGAGGCCGCGGGGGGTGACAGCATCGCCCCATTCGATAGCCAGGGCCCCCAAACCTAGCTGGGGAGAGGAGGGGGTGTCACATAAAGCCCCCACCCCTCCGCCCCGAGCTGGGGGCTGCCCACCCCCAGGGGAGATCCAGTGTAAGGAGACCGTAACAGTGCTGGGACCTTGTTGGGGGGAGGCACCCCACGGCCGGGGGCTGCTCTCGACACCCCCATCCTGCCTCTGCACCGTTGCCGGCTGAGTGGGGAGTGGGGGGGGGGGATCAGGGCTGTGGTCGCCCCCCTACCTACCCCAGCCCCTCATTAAAACGCTTCAAGCTTTAATTCATTATTGCTGCGTTCCCTCGGCCAAGACCAGCCCCAAGGAAAGTTGGGGGGCAGAGCCAGGCTGGAAGCCCAGGGCCATGGGGACCCCCCCCACCCCAAACCCAGCGAGGAGGCTCGGGGTGGGGGTTGGAGAAGGAAAGCGGAGGCTGCACCCCGAGCCCCCCAGAAGTAGTGACCTCAGAGGGCTCCCCCAATCCCCCTAGGGATGATGCTACCATCAAGGGGGGGGTTGGTTGAGGGGCCCCTCCAGGAAAAAAACCAAAAATAAAACAGCCCAGAAAAGGGAAAAATAAACCAAATAAAAGACCCTAAGAGCCACCACCCACACACACACACTCCCCGCGCTGGAAGGAAGTATTAAAGCGGAGTTAAGTTAAACCTCTGCGTGTGACCCCCACCCCACCCCCGGCAGCAGCAAAGCGGCCCCCCCGATGGAGCAAGTGGGGGCCTGTGGGCGCAGGGGGGGGTCCTGCCTGTGTGGCGGAGGTGGCAGTGTCCCGGCTGTGACGCTGGCCCCTGCCTCAGCACTGCTGTGCCGCTACTCCAGGAGGTCCTGGGGAGAGATCATAGAATCATAGAACAACCAGGTTGGAAGGGACCCATCGGATCTTCTAGTCCAACCATTCCTATCAAACATTAAACCATGTCCCTCAAGACCTCATCCACCCGTCCCTTAAACACCTCCAGGGAAGGTGACTCAACCACCTCCCTGGGCAGCCTATTCCAATGCCCAATGACCCTCTGTGTGAAAAACTTCCTCCTAATCTCCTGCCTAAATCTCCCCTGGTGGAGCTTGAGGTCATTCCCTCTCGTCCTGTCCCCTGTCCCTTGGGAGAAGAGCCCAGCTCCCTCCTCTCCACAACCTCCCTTCAGGTAGTTGTAGAGAGTAATGAGGTCTCCCCTCAGCCTCCTCTTCTCCAGGATAAACACCCCCAGCTCTCTCAGCCGCTCCTCATCAGGCCTGTTCTCCAGCCCCTTCACCAGCTTTGTTGCTCTTCTCTGGACTCGCTTCAGAGCCTCAACATCCTTCTTGTGCTGAGGGGCCCAGAACTGGACACAGTATTCAAGGAGCGGCCTCACCAGTGCTGAGTCCAGGGGTAGAATAACCTCCCTGGCCCTGCTGGTCACACCGTTTCTGATCCAAGCCAAGATGCCATTGGCCTTCTTGGCCACCTGGGCCACTGCTGGCTCATGGTCAGTCGCTGTCGACCAACACCCCCAGGTCCCTCTCCTCCAGGCAGTTTTCCAGTCAGGCTTCTCCCAGTCGGACACTTCTGGTGTCCCCAGAAGGGCCAACAGGGGGTTTGTCCCCCTAGTGTGGGTTGGGGGGGACACAGGACCCCTGCACTCACCTCATCAGAGTCATCGTGGTAGCCCACTTTGGTGGCTGGGGGGCCGGGGTCCAGCGCCTCCATCCCCTCGACGCCGTTGGCCTCCGCATGCTGCCGCAGGACTGAGTAGCGATGGACCAGGAACCTGGGGGGAGTGGAGAGGGAAGGGAAGGACATCACTGCGCTGCCCCAACCTCTGGCAAAGCCCCTAGACCCGCTTGGGTCTTGGTAACGGCAGCACCGGGACACACAGGCCACCAGGGCAGCCCAGGGAGGGGTCACTGGCTTGAGGCCATTCCCCGTTGTCCTGTCCCTTGGGAGAAGAGCCCAGCTCCCTCCTCTCCACAACCTCCTTTCAGGTAGTTGTAGAGAGCAATGAGGCCTCCCCTCAGCCTCCCTGACAGGAATCATAGAATCATAGAACAACGAGGTTGGAAGGGACCCATCGGATCATCAAGTCCAACCATTCTTATCAAACACTAAACCATGTCCCTCAGCACCTCGTCCACCCGTCCCTTAAACACCTCCAGGGAAGGGGAATCATCCCCCTCCCTGGGCAGCCTATTCCAATGCCCAATCACCCTTTCCGGGAAAAACTTCCTCCTAATCTCCACCCTAAATCTCCCCTGGTGGAGCTTGAGGCCATTCCCTCTCGTCCTGTCCCCTGTCCCTTGGGAGAAGAGCCCAGCTCCCTCCTCTCCACAACCTCCTTTCAGGTAGTTGGATAGAGCAATGAGGTCTCCCCTCAGCCTCCTCTTCTCCAGGATAAACACCCGCAGCTCTCTCAGCCGTTCCTCATCAGGCCTGTTCTCCAGCCCCTTCACCAGCTTCGTTGCTCTTCTCTGGACTTGCTCCAGAGCCTCAACATCCTTCTTGTGCTGAGGGGCCCACAACTGGACACAATATTCAAGGAGCGGCCTCACCAGAGCTGAGTACAGAGGGAGAATCACCTCCCTGGACCTGCTGGTCACACCATTTCTGATCCAAGCCAGGATGCCATTGGCCTTCTTGGCCCCCTGGGCACACTGCTGGCTCATGTTCAGTCGCTGTCGACCAACACCCCCAGGTCCCTCTCTTCCTGGCAGTTTTCCAGCCAGGCTTCTCCCAGTCTGTAGCTCTGCATAGGGTTGTTGTGCCCCAAGTGCAGGACCCAGTCAACTTGCCATCAACCGGAACCCCAGATCCCTTTTTTCTGCAGGGCTGCTCTCCAGCCTCTCTCCCCGAGCCTGTCCAGAGTCACCGCATCCCAGACGCAAAATGCATCTCTTGTCCTTGTTAAACTCCATGGGGTTGGTTGTTGTCCAGCTCTCAAGGTTGCCCAGATCCTCTGTGGGGCCTCTTTGCCCTCAAGAGAGTTTTGTGTCAGTCGTAGAATCATCAGGTTGGAAGAAACCCACTAGATCGAGTCCAACCATTCCCTTCAATCACTAACCCATGTCCCTCAGTACCTCATCCATCCGTCCCTTAAACCCCTCCAGGGAAGGTGACTCAACGCTCTCCCCGGGCAGCCTCTGCCACTGCCCAGTGACCCTTTCCATGAAAATTTTTCACTAATATTCAGCCTAAACCTCCCCTGGTGGATCTCGAGGCCAGTCATGGCCAGCATCATCCCTGCCCTGTGGTGTGGAGGATCCTCAAACACGCCATCCCCTGCTCACCTGCCCCCACAGACGTATTTCTTGACAATGAGGACTCCGGCCACGACGGTGACGAGCAGCACAGCCACCACGGCCAGGATGATAGGGGTGGAGCTGGTGGACGCTGTCTGTGGGGAGAGGAGGAAACATCTGGAGCTGAAGAGCCCTCAAGACACACGCAGCACCCAGGGGACAAAAGCCATGAGGTCCCCGCAGCACCCAACCCAGATTCAGGCAGGAACGAGGCCCCAGGCAGATTTCATCACAACCGTCCTGCCCAATACAAGCTAATAATCTCGTTCCAGGGGGACCGGCAGGAGATGGCGTCATCGTGTCCGGCTGCTGTCATCACACCCGGCCACTGTCACTGTCACCTACCAGCTGGCTGGGGTTGAGGAAGTTGCTGGTGCATTTCTTCTTCATGTCTGTTTCTTTACGGCTTGGGTTCTCCCCTCCTGAACACTTGTCCCCAGGGATTTTCCGATACCTGGAAGAGGAGAGGTGACACTTGGTGACCCCAACAGCTCCCACAATGGCTTCTCAGGGACCACGGTCTACAGGAGAGCTGGGGAGCGGCTCTTGATCAGGGACGACAGGACAAGGGGGAATGGTTTTCAGCTGAAAGAGGGGAGACTGAGATGAGATCTTAGGAAGAAATGTTCTTCTGTGAGGGTGAGGAGGCCCTGGAGCAGGTTGTCCAGAGCAGTGGTGGCTGCCCCATCCCTGGAGGGGTTCAAGGGCAGGTTGGATGGGGCTTGGAGCCCCTGATCCAGTGGGAGGTGTCCCTGTCCATGGCAGAGGTGGGACTGGATGGGCTTTGAGGTCTCTTCCAACCCAAACCATTCCACGATTCCACGATGAGACCCAACCCAAGGTGACAGGGCAGAATGTGTCCCTGCTCAATGCAGGACAAAGGATTCCTGAGGATCTGGGGATTCCATCCTGTTGCTCCTCGCCCCTGGCTCCAGTGTTGACCCTGGTCAAGCTTTACCCGCTGGTCTTGAGCAGCTCTTGTCTGCCATAGAGGCAGAATTCCAGGTCGTGTCCCTTCAGCTCTGGCTGCTCCACACACACCGACTGGTTCTCTGGGCGGTAGTAGCCAAAATCGCTGCAGGAAGAAGGAGAAAAGGAGCTGAGACCTGGCTCAGGCCAAAGGAATGGGACATCTGGCTCCAAACAGGGGGGAGAAGTCCAGAGAAGAGCGACAAGGCTGGTGAAGGGGCTGGAGAACAGAACCTAGGAGGAGCGGCTGAGAGAGCTGGGGTTGTTTATCCTGGAGAAGAGGAGGCTGAGAGGAGACCTCATTACTCTCTACAACTACCTGAAAGGAGGTTATGGAGAGGAGGGAGCTGGGCTCTTCTCCCAAGGGACAGGGGACAGGACGAGAGGGAATGGCCTCAAGCTCCACCAGGGGAGGTTTAGGCTGGAGATTAGGAGGAGGTTTTTCACAGAAAGGGTCATTGGGCATTGGACTAGGCTGCCCAGGGAGGTGGTTGATTCACCTTCCCTGGAGGGGTTTAAGGGACGGGTGGATGAGGTCTTGAGGGACTTGGTTTAGTGTTTGATAGGAATGGTTGGACTAGAAGATCCGATGGGTCCCTTCCAACCTGGTTGTTCTATGATTCTATGATTCTATGAGAAGGTGGGAGATGGGAGGATGGAGGCTACCAGAGGAAATCCTCCAGCGTGCAGGGACAGATGGACGGCTGCTTGGTCACCACGTAGTCCCGGCCGTTCTGGCACACAGAGGACTTGCGGAGACGCCGGTATTGCTCCTTGTATCCCAGGATGCAGCCGTCACTGGGGTCGCTTGGATCGCTGGAGTGCGCCAGCCAGATGGTGTAGTCCTTGTCCTCACCTGCAGTGGGATGGAGCTCAGTGGGACAGCCCGCGAGGGGACCCTGGGGACAGCGCAGCCTCGCCATGGTGCTTGGCAGGAGCAGCCCAGCGCCACCACAAGCAGAGTGTGTGGACACCAACCACTCACCCCATCACACTGTCCCTGGGGTGAGGACAAAGGGTCACAGTCCCTGGGAGAGACTCAGTGAATAGCACCCGCACCAAGGGCTTCTGGAGAGAGTGACTCCCCAGCCCCAGTTGTCCCCAGCCCAGTTCCAGTTGTCCCCAGTCCTGGCTCTGCTTGTTTCCAGCTCAGCCTAAGTTGCCCCCAGCCCTGGCTGTCCCCTGTCGCCAGCCCTTGTTATCCCCAGACCAGCCCTGGTTGTCCCCAGCCCTGGTTGTCCCCAGCCCAGTTCCAGTTGTCCCCAGTCCTGGCTGTCCCCAGCTCTGCTTGTTTCCAGCTCAGCCTCAGTTGTCCCCAGCCCTGGCTGTCCCCTGTCGCCAGCCCTTGTTATCCCCAGACCAGCCCTTGTTGTCTCCAGCCCTGGTTGTCCCCAGCCCTGGTTGTCCCCAGTTCGGCCTCAGTTGTCCCCAGCCCCAGCTGTCCCCTGTCGCCAGCCCTTGTTATCCCCAGACCAGTCCTTGTTATCCCCAGACCAGTTCCAGTTGTCCCCAGCTCTGCTTGTTTCCAGCTCGGCCTCAGTTGTCCCCACAGCCCTGGCTGACCCCTGTCACCAGCCCTTGTTATCCCCAGTTCCAGTTGTCCCCAGTTCTGCTTGTTTCCAACTCAGCCTAAGTTGTCCCCAGCCCTGGTTGTCCCCTGTCACCAGCCCTTGTTATCCCCAGACCAGCCCTGGTTGTCCTCAGCTCTGGTTGTCCCCAGCCCAGTTCCAGTTGTCCCCAGCCCTGGCTGTCCCCAACTCTGCTTGTTTCCAGCTCAGCCTCAGTTGTCCCCAGCCCTGGTTGTCCCCTGTCGCCAGACCTTGATATCCCCAGACCAGCCCTTGTTGTCCCCATCCCTTGTTGTCCTCAGCCCTGGTTGTCTCCAGCCCAGTTCCAGTTGTCCCCAGTCCTGGCTGTCCCCAGTTCTGTTTGTTTCCAGCTCGGCCTCAGGTGTCCCCACAGCCCTGGCTGTCCCGTCGCCAGCCCTTGTTATCCCCAGACCAGTCCTTGTTATCCTCAGCCCTTGTTGTCCCCATCCCAGTTCCAGCTGTTCCCAGCTCTGCTTGTTTCCAGCTCAGCCTCAGTTGTCCCCAGCCCCAGCTGTCCCCTGTTGCCAGCCCTTATTATCCCCAGACCAGCCTTTGTTGTCCCCAGCCCTTGTTGACCCCAACCCAGTTCCAGTTGACCCCAGCTCTGCTTGTTTCCAGCTCAGTCTCAGTTGTCCCCAGCCCTGGCTGTCCCCTGTCGCCAGCCCTTGTTATCCCCAGACCAGTCCTTGTTGTCCCCAGCCCTGGCTGTCCCCATCCCCACAGCACTCACAGGTCCTGCTGAGCAGCTCGCTGAAGTCGATGGTGTAGGAGACCCACTTGCGGGAGAGGAAGCTCCCGCGGAAGCCCCAGATGCTGACGTTCATGGAGCGTGCGCCTGGCTCCGACGCGAGGCCCGTGAAGAAGATGGGCTCCTTGGAGAACGTGTACTTGTACCAGCACTGCCCTTCGTCCGTGGAGAACCTGGCATGTGAGGGGTCAATCATAGAATCATAGAACAACCAGGTTGGAAGGGACCCATCGGATCTTCTAGTCCAACCATTCCTATCTAACACTAAACCAAGTCCCTCAAGACCTCATCCACCCGTCCCTTAAACACCTCCAAGGAAGGTGACTCAATCCCCTCCCTGGGCAGCCTCTGCCAATGCCCAATGACCCTTTCTGGGAAAAACTTCCTCCTAATCTCCAGCCTAAATCTCCCCTGGTGGAGCTTGAGGCCATTCCCTCTTGTCCTGTCCCCTGTCACTTGGGAGGAGAGTCCAGCTCTCTCTACTCTACAACCTCCCTTCAGGTAGTTGTAGAGAATAATGTGGTCTCCTCTCAGCCTCCTCTTCTCTAGGCTAAACAACCCCAGCTCTCTCAGTCGCTCCTCATAGGTTCTGTTCTCTAGCCCCTTCACCAGCCTCGTCGCTAGGGCAGCACGGGAAGGCCTTCTCCATCATCCCTTGTTCCCCTTTAGCTTGAAGATCCCACCGCTAGAGCCATAAGGGAAGTGTGCACGTACTCAATGACGTTGACGGGTTGGATGGTGTGCTCGATGGCGACGATGAGACCGCCTGAGTCAAGGATGGCGTAGTGGTGTGGCCCCTCCAGCATCCGCGCCCACGTGTAGCCCCCGTCGTCCGAGATGTAGACGTCAGGGCTCATCACCGAGATGGCCCCCCCGACACTCCCTGTGACGGAGGACAGTGTCAGGGAAGGGGTGACACACAAATCCAGCCACAAGCCCTGTCCCCAACGCTCCGTGTTGGGGACAGTTCGGTTTAATCTCTTTATGGTCTGGATGAGGGATCTGTGCACTCTCAGACCACTTGGAGACCACAGAATCATAGAATAACCAGGTTGGAAGAGACCCATCGGATCATCGAGTCCAACCATTCCTATCAAACACTAAACCATGTCCCTCAGCACCTCATCTACCCGTCCCTTAAACACCTCCAGGGAAGGTGAATCAACTTCCTCCCTGGGCAGCCTGTTCCAATGCCCAATGATCCTTTCTGGGAAAAACTTCCTCCTAATCTCCAGCCTAAATCTCCCCTGGTGGAGCTTGAGGCCATTCCCTCTTGTCCTGTCACTTGGGAGAAGAGCCCAGCTCCCTCCTCTCAACAACCTCCTTTCTCATTGCAGAGAGCAATGAGGTCTCCCCTCAGCCTCCTCTTCTCCAGGATAAACACCCCCAGCTCTCTCAGCCCTTCCTCATCAGGCCTGTTCTCCAGCCCCTTCACCAGCTTCACTGCTTTTCTCTGGACTCGCTCCAGAGCCTCCTTCTTGTGGTTGAGAGGCCCAGAACTGAACACAGGATTCAAGGTTCGGTCTCACCAGTGCCAAGTCCAGATGACATCGAGTTGGGTGGGAGCACTCACAGGATCGTTCAGGTTCAAAAAGATCTTTAAGATCATCAAGTTCGACCATAAAACCATCGATCTGCTTGCGGGAAGGGAGGCTCTGGACAGGTTGGAGCAATGGCTGACGCCAGCGGGACGAGGTTCAACTAGGCTCAGTGTCAGGTCCTGCACTTGGGTCACAACAACCTGGGCAGCTCCAGGCTTGGGAAAGAGCAGCTGGAAGCCACCCAGCGGAAAAGGACCTGGGAGTGCTGCCTGACAGCAGCTGAACGTGAGCCAGCAGTGCCCCAGGTGGCCAAAAGGCCAACAGTATCCTGGCTCGGATCAGCCATGGGGTGGCCAGCAGGAGCAGGGAAGGGATTGACCCCTGGGTCAAGGTGAGGTCGCACCTCGAATCCTGGGTTCAGTTTTGAGGTCTGGGCCCCTCAGTCCAAGAAGGACATTGAGGGGCTGGAATGCATCCGGAGAAGGGGCAAAGAGCTGGGGAAGGGTCTGGAGTCCAGGGGTTCTGGGAGCAGATGAGGGACCTGGGGCTGTTTTGTCTGGAGGAGGCTGAGGGGAGCCCTCATCACTCCCTGCAGCTCCTGAAAGGAGACCAGAGCCAGGTGGGTTTTGGTCTCTTCTCCCACGTGACAAGTGATGGGACAAGAGGTAATGGCCTCAAGTTGCACCAGGGCAGGTTTAGATTGGATATTGGGAAAAATATCTTGACTGAAGAGGGTTGCCAAGCACTGGTAGAGGCTGCCCAGGGCAGTGGTGGAGTCCCCGTCTCTGGAGGAATTTAAAAGCCATGAAGATGTGCTAAGGGACAAGGATCAGTAGTGAGGTTTACAGTTGGACACAATGATCTTAACGGTCTTTTCCACTCTCAGTAATCCTGGGATTCTACGAGACACAGGCTCTGTTCCCACCACCCTCCCCAGCTCGGTACCGTGGGCGATGACGATGCCAACAGCGTTGGGCTCCGAGAGAGGAGCCATGGGGACGTTCAGCTTCTGGGAGATGCTGTAGGAGGCGTGGATGTGGAGGCTGCACTGCAAGCGCAAAGAGGAGAACCCGTTCAGGAGCCCACGGGGAACAGAAAAGGAGGGAGTATTCACCCATTAACTCCCAGTGGGTGCCGGGAAGCGTCCCAGGCCTCCCCCCTGCCTGTTCAGGGCCCATAACCCACAGCCATGACTCGTCCCATGCCCTCAGCATCTCTGGCAGGGATGCAGGATGGAATCGCTCACCCCCAGGCATCTCCTCAGCAGAGGCAAGACAGGAGACACCCAGGGAAAGAGCACTGGGAACCCCCAGGGACAGACCCACCTCTTCCTTGCTCTTGGCCGTGGAGTCGCAGGTGGTGTTTTTGGGTTTCCTCAGCGGCACCCACTCCCCACCACGGTCAAAGGTGATGACGGACTGGATGGAGTTGTCTGGTGGGAGGAAAAAGAAGAGTCAGTGGAGTTGGGAGGAGGTACAGAACATTCTCATCCACCTGCACAGGGCTCACGCTCCCCTCCTACTGCTTCCAGGACCCAGACCCCATCCCTGGGGAATCCCGACGCCAGCTTCAGGGTGGAGGGACGGAGACACGGCCGCCCACCTTCAGAGAGGACACTGGTGATGTAGATGCCCCGCAAGGAGGTGACGTTGGTGAAGTCTGTCTCCCCACCAGTGGTGGTGTAGAGGTGCCGCTCCAAAGACTTGGAGTAGACAATGCCGCGGTCGTCGGAGGTGTAGATGGTGCCAAACCCTGTGTCTGCGAGGGGGACATAGAATCATAGAACAACCAGGTTTGAAGGGACCCACCGGATCTTCTAGTCCAACCATTCCTATCTAACACTAAACCAAGTCCCTCAAGACATCATCCACCCCGTGCCTTAAACACCTCCAGGGAAGGTGACTCAACCACCTCGCTGGGCAGCCTGTTCCAATGCCCAATGACCCTCTGTGTGAAAAACTTCCTCCTAATCTCCAGCCTAAATCTCCCCTGGTGGAGCTTGAGGCCATTCCCTCTTTGTCCTGTCCCCTGTCCCTTGGGAGAAGAGCCCAGCTACCTCCTCTCTACAACCTCCTTTCAGGTAGCTGGAGAGAGCAATGAGGTCTCCTCTCAGCCTCCTCTTCCCCAGGCTAAACACCCCCAGCTCTCTCAGCCGCTCCTCATAGGTTCTGTTCTCTAGCCCCTTCACCAGCCATGGAGACAGCAGTGAGTAGGGGAGGAGAGGTCGCTCCTGCGGGGCCACCACAGCCCGGCACTGGCACCAGCAAAACCTCAGCCTGCTCAGGAAACCCTCCACGTTCTGCCAAACGGTCTCTGTAAACCACAAACTGGAGCAAGCAGCCTCTAATTAGAATCATAGAACAACCGGGTTGGAAAAGAGACCCATCGGATCTTCTAGTCCAACCATTCCTATCAAACACTAAACCAAGTCCCTCAAGACCTCATCCACCCGTGCCTTAAACAGGCTGGAGCGCTGGGCAGTGTCCAATGGGATGAGGTTTAACACAGCCAAATGCCGGGTCCTGCACTTGGGGCACAACAACCCTATGCAGAGCTACAGACTGGGAGAAGCCTGGCTGGAAAACTGCCAGGAGGAGAGGGACCTGGGGGTGTTGGTCGACAGCCGACTGAACATGAGCCAGCAGTGTGCCCAGGTGGCCAAGAAGGCCAATGGCATCCTGGCTTGGATCAGAAACAGTGTGGCCAGCAGGTCCAGGGAGGTTATTCTCCCTCTGGACTCAGCACTGGTGAGGCCGCTCCTTGAATCCTGTGTTCAGTTGTGGGCCCCTCAGCACAAGAAGGATGTTGAGGCTCTGGAGCAAGTCCAAAGAAGAGCAACGAGGCTGGTGAAGGGGCTGGAGAACAGAAAGTCCTTCCTCCAAGGCACAGCAGAGCTGCTGCTGAGCGGGGAGTCCCGTGTTCAGGTGAGGAGCTGCCGTGCTGGCGGCGGAGACCCTTCGGGTTGTCTCCAGCCCCGGGATGTGCCCTTGGTCCCACTCACCACCAGGCTCATCCACGTGCATGAACACCAGGTCGTCGTTAGCAGCAAGGATGGAGTAAAACTGCTCGTGGCTGACAGAGGGCAGCTGGGCCATGTTCCAGGTCTCGCCTTGGTCAAGGGAGACGTGAATGCGCCTCAAGGTACCCTGGGGAACCAAAGCGTCGTCACCCTGCATCCTCCTCGCAGAGAGAGGGAGGAGACGCTGGGGAGAGCTGCAGGCAGGGATGAGCTACCAGGGAAGGGAACAAGGACCTTCTCTGTCATGACGGAAGCGAAAAGGAAGCGTCCTCCCAGTCCAAAGGAATAAATCTTGGTGCCGATGACCTTGAAGGCTTTGCCGAAGTCGGAGGTTTTCTTTAGCTCCAGTAACCCCAGATCAGCTTCTTAAGAAGAAGGGACAGTGGATTAACGAGCCCAGAGCTGCCTCCAGCTTCGTCAGCAGTCGCTGGAGCCATGTATCCCCTCCTCAGTCCCAACACATCCCAACGCATCCCAATGCATCCCAATGCATCCAGCTCCAGTGTCCCAGCTCTGAATATTCCCAGCTGGGAGTTTCCCCACAGCTCTCCCAAAGTGATAGAGACACGATTAAAGACGAAAAACTTACTGCAGGAGTTGTTCAGGTAGGTGGTGAAGAAGATGGTGTCATTCGCACCCCTAGGGAAGAGAAAGGATGGGGAATACACACACAAAAGCAGGTGGGACACGGTTGTCCAGGATGCCACCACCTGCACCTTCACCCCATCGCTCCAAGGGGTTTGCGTGGGATCTCCCCCTGCCTGCTCAGGCTGCAGATCACCTGCCCCCCCCAAATTATCTTCCCCCCTGCCCCAAGGAGGTGGCCACTCACCACTTCGCCAGGCAGACGGCTTTGTGAATCTCTTCCCAGTTCTCCCCAAAATCCTTGGAGATCCAGAGGCCGTTCTGTAAGAGCCCAGAGGCTGGTTATGGTCTACAGTCCTCCACTCCCAGCAGTTCCACCCCCTGCAATTCTGGGGCTGCAAATCATTGAATCGCTAGGTGGGAAATGACCTTAGAGATCATCAAGTCCAACCATACCTGTCCCAGATCCCTGAGCACCTCATCCACCCTCCAGGGATGGGGACTCCATCACCTCCCTGGGCAGCCTCTGCCAGTGCCCGAGACCCTTTT
The DNA here is from genome assembly GCA_033558105.1 of Coccyzus lansbergi. Taxonomy (NCBI): domain Eukaryota; kingdom Metazoa; phylum Chordata; class Aves; order Cuculiformes; family Coccyzidae; genus Coccyzus; species Coccyzus lansbergi. The sequence continues at coordinate 37,600 of JAUMJK010000145.1, forward strand.
GGGGAAGACACTCTTCCTGGCATCCAATCTGAATTTGCCCTGGAACAACTTGAGGCCATCCCCTCTCTCCTGTCCCCTGTCACTTGGGAGAAGAGCCCAGCTCCCTCCTCTCCACAACCTCCTTTCAGGCAGTTGTAGAGAGCAATGAGGTCTCCCTTCAGCCTCCTCTTCTCCAGGCTAAAGCACCCCCAGGTACCTCAGCTGCTCCTTGTAAAACCTGTTCTCCAGACCCTTCCCCAGCTCCATTCCTCTTCCCTGGATGAGCTCCAACCCCTCAATGTCCTTCTTGTAGTAAGCGGCTCAAAACTGAACCCAGGATTCAAGCTGTGGCCTGGTGGTGATTCTATGATTCTATAAGGGTCATTGGGCAACAGAACAGGCTGCCCAGGGAGGTGGTTGATTCACCTTCCGTGGAGGTGTTTAAGGCACAGGTAGACGAGGTCCTGAGGGACATGGTTTAGTGTTTGATAGGAATGATTGGACTCGATGATCCAATGGGTCTCTTCCAAGCTGGTTGTTCTATATTTCTATGATTCTATGATCCATGAGGAAGCTCCACCATCCCCTGCCAGGGTCTCATCCTGCTCCCCTAGGCCTCACCTCGGTGCTGAGGGCGAGCAGGAGGTCCGAGTTCTGGGGGTGGTAGGTGATCTGCACCAGCGGGTGGAAGGGCAAATCCGTCTGGACGAAGTTCTTGGCAAAATCAGACGAGCGGAAGATCCTGCCCCCTTGGCTGCCACCGGAGACATCGGCCGTCAGGATGACCTGGGGAGTAGGGAAGGAGGAAAAGTTCAGCCTCAAGAAAGAAACCCATGACCCCCAAACTGGGGCGGCTGCTGGGTGCAGAGCTGGGGGGCTGGTAGCTTCCCCCTCTCACCTTGCCCGAGTTCTCGGGGCCGATGGCCATGCCGAATTCCGTGCGGATGAAGGTGTTGTTGATGAGGCCGGTGATGTCCGTGAAGGTTTTACCATAGTCCTCGCTGGAATTATAGAATCATAGAACAACCAGGTTGGAAGACACCCATCGGATCATCGAGTCCAACCATTCCTATCAAACACTAAACCATGTCCCTCAAGACCTCATCCACCCGTCCCTTAAACACCTCCAGGGAAGGGGAATCAACCACCTCCCTGGGCAGCCTATTCCAATGCCCAATGACCCTTTCTGGGAAAAACTTCCTTCTAATGTCCAGCCTAAATCTCCGCTGGTGGAGCTTGAGGCCATTCCCTCTTGTCCTGTCCCCTGTCACTTGGGAGAAGAGCCCAGCTCCCTCCTCTCCACAACCTTCTCTCAGGGAGTTGTAGAGAGCAATGAGGTCTCCTCTCAGCCTCCTCTTCTCCAGGATAAACACCCCCAGCTCTCTCAGCCGCTCCTCATAGGGCCTGTTCTCCAGCCCCTTCACCAGCTTCGTTGCTCTTCTCTGGACTCGCTCCAGAGCCTCAACATCCTTCTTGTGCTGAGGGACCCACAACTGGACACAATATTCAAGGAGCAGCCTCACCAGTGCTGAGTACAGAGGGAGAAGAACCTCCCTGGCCCTGCTGGTCACACCATTTCTGATCCAAGCCAGGATGCTACTGGCCTTCTTGGCCACCTGGGCACACTGCTAGCTCATGGCCAGTCGGCTGTCGACCAACACCCCCAGGTCCCTCTCCTCCTGGCAGTTTTCCAGCCAGGCTTCTCCCAGTCTGTAGCTCTGCATAGGGTTGTTGTGCTCCCAGGAAGGGAGGAATCGCAGTGTCGTGATTGGGAGGGGGTTTAGCAGGGGGGAATGGGGGGGCTCCCAGGGGTTCCCCACAGCCGAGGAGAGGAGGGGGCTCACCTGCGGTAGAGCTTGGACTGCCCGAAGCTCATGATCACCAGTGGCACTTGGAACGTCGTCAGCACCAGGATGACCTGGGCAGGGAAAGGAGGGGTCACAGCCAGGAAGAAGGGACCCCCCCTCTCCCCAGTACTCCCTCCCCAGTGAACCCCCTTTCCCAGCACCCCCTCCTTCTCCAGGCACTCTCCTTCCCGCCTCCCCAGCCCTCCCCTCTCCCCAGTGCCCCCTTCCCAAGTGTCCCCCCACCTCCATCCCCTTCCCAGCTCCAGGTCCCCCAACCCCACAGCCTCCCAGGCAGGAGAGGGAGCAGCCCCCGCAAGAGTCCCCCAGCACTCACCCCGGTGCTGTCGCCCACCCAGGAGAGGGACACGGAGCCACTGAGGTCATCGAAGACGCACTGTGAAAGAGAAAGACACATGGAGGTGACACTGTGGACCCCCCCAAACCAGGCAGGGTAAGCTCTGAATACACCACAAACCAGGCAGGGTCAGCTCTGAACCCCCCCAAACCGGGCAGGGTCAGCTCTGAATCCCCCCAAACCGGGCAGGGTCAGCTCTGAACCCCCCGAAACCGCGCATGGTCAGGTCTGAACCCCCTCAATGCGGGCAGGGTCAGCTCTGAACCACCCCAAACCGGGCACAGTCAGCCCAGAGATGCCCCCAAAATGGGGCAGGGTCAGCTCTGAACCCCCTTGGACCAGGCAGGGTCAGCTCTGAATCCCCGCAAACCAGGCAGGGACAGCTCTGAATACCCTGAAACCAGGCAGGGACAGCTCTGAATCACCCCAAACCAGGCAGGGTCAGCTCTGAATCGCCCCCAAACCAGGCAGGGTCAGCTTGAATGTTCCCAAACCAAGCAGGGTCAGCTTGAATGTTCCCAAACCAGGCAGGGTCAGCTTGAATGTTCCCAAACCAGGCAGGGTCAGCTCTGAACCCCCACAAAACCAGGCAGGGTTAGCTCTGAACCCTCCCAGGGGACACTAGGGTCTCCTGCTGCTCTGGGCAGGACTGGGGGGGACAAGGCTGGCAGTGGTTGGGGACACTGGGGGTGTCCCCACCATCCCCGCAGCCTCCTCTGGGGGGCAGGCACCTCCTAACTGTGGGGAAACGGGGACAGGAGGGTTAAGTGGCAACCGAGTAGTGACAGGAGTGGCCAGACCGGGCTGGCAAAGCCACCCAGTGGCAACCAGCCAGCAGAGCCAAGGGCCACTGGCACAGATCCCGTGCGGATCCCAGCACGGATCCAGAGCAGATCTCGCACGGATCTCGCCTCCAGCAGCTCCAGCCCCAGGTTAACGTTCAACCCCCACCAAGGTCAGGATCCTCAGTGCCCTGTGTCCGTCTGTCTGTGCTGCCCCCCCTGCCCACTGTCTGTCTGGGGGAGCTGGGGGGGGGGGGGGGGGTGCTCATTGCTGAGAGGGGATGGTCAGGCCAGTGTCTGTCTGTCTGTCTGTCCCTCTTAGGAGAGCATCCATCAGTCCCGGCCTAGTGGACACACGGGAGGAGCATCTGTCTGTCCATCCAGGGAATATAGGGAGGGGGAATATCTGTCCATCTGTCCCAGGGGGTCGAAGGAAGGTGATATCTGTCTCTCTGTCCATCCCAGGGAATGTGAGGAGGGGGAATATCTGTCCATCTGTCCCAGGGGGTCCAAGGAAGGTGATGTCTGTCTCTCTGTCCATCCCAGGGAATGTGAGGAGGGAGAATGTCTGTCCATCAGTCCCAGGGGATACAAGGAAGGTGATGTCTGTCTCTCTGTCCATCCCAGGGTATGTCTCTCAGTTCATCTATCCCACAGGACATAAGGGAGATAGGTCTGTCTGTCTGTCCTCAACCCCTTGAAACCCCCCCTGCCCACCCAGAATTGGGGCCAGCAGGTGCGTGTCCGTCGCTCCATCTGCCCAGCCCACAGGGTTGGGGTGGGGTGTGTCTCTCTGTCTGTCTGTCCTGAACAGTGTGTGCCTCTGCCTGCCTGTCCTTGCCAAGGAACTGGGGGTGTGAAGGGGGCACAGTGCTCACTCCTCAGGCCACTCAGAGAATCACAGAATCACCAGGTTGGAAAAGACCCACTGGATCATTGAGTCCAATCATTCCTGTCAAACACTAAACCATGTCCCTCAGCACCTCATCCATCCGTCCCTTAAACCCCTCCAGGGAAGGTGAATCAACTCCCTCCCTGGGCAGCCTATTCCAATGCCCAATGACCCTTTCTAGGAAATTTTTTTTCCTAATGTTCAGCCTAAACCTCCCCTGGTGGAGCTTGAGGCCATTCCCTCTTGTCCTGTTCCCTGCACCTTGGGAGAAGAGCCCAGCTCCCTCCTCTCCACAACCTCCTATCAGGGAGTTGGAGAGAGCAATGAGGTCTCCTCTCAGCCTCCTCTTCTCCAGCCTCAACACCCCCAGCTCTCTCAGCCGTTCCTCATCAGGCCTGTTCTCCAGCCCCTTCACCAGCTTCCTTGCTCTTCTCTGGACTTGCTCCAGAGCCTCAACGTCCTTCTTGTGCTGAGGGGCCCACAACTGAACACAGGATTCAAGGTTTGGTCTCCCCAGTGCTGAGTCCAGAGGGAGAATCACCTCCCTGGCCCTGCTGGTCACACCATTCCTGATCCAAGCCAAGATGCCATTGGCCTTCTTGGCCACCTGGGCCACTGCTGGCTCATGTTCAGTCTCTGTCAACCAACACCCCCAGGTCCTTCTCCTCCAGGCAGTTTTCCAGCCAGACTTCTCCTAGTCTGTAGCACTGTTCGCTCTGTCTGTCCGTCCGACCGTCCGTGTCTCCCCCGCCCCCCCCAACGCCGCTCACCTGGTGGGTGTTGTTGCCGAGTGCGGCGAGGTCCCCCCGGAGGCCGCCGCACGCCTCCCCCCCCGCCGGCCCCGGGGGTCCCCTCAGCGCCGCCGCCAGTCCCGCTGCCAGCGCCAGCGCCGCCGCCGCCGCCCCGCGCGGCCCCATGGCGCCTCCGCCCGCGCCCGCCCCCCGCCCGCCCCCTGCCGCCATTGGCCGCGCCCCGCCTGGACACGCCCCCGCGTCGCCATTGGTCGATCACCTCTTGTCCCCCGCCTACCGCGCACAGCTATTGGCTGATCTTCTTATGGCCACGCCCCTCGTCACCACCCTTTAGCCGTCTGGCCCCGCCCACCCCCCTCGCAGCCGTTGGCCTATCACAGCGTGACCGCGCCCTGGGCACCTCCCCTCTCCTCCTCTGATTGGCTGAGTCACGTAGCACGATGCGGCCGAGCCCGCCCTGTGCTGTTTGACCCCCCGGCTCTAATCTGCCTGGCGACAGCCGCTGATTGGCGGCGCCGAGAGATTTTTCTGATTGGTTCAAGCTACAGGTAGCCCCGGCAGGGCGCGCCGAGCCCACCCTGGCCCATTGACTTAGTGCGGGTGGTCACGTGGGCGGGCACCCGGCCTGGGTCGGGGGTACACATAGGAGACAGCAGAGTCCCCCATGGGGGCTCTGAGGATGCTGGGGGTGGGGAACCAGCCCGCAAGGAGGAGGAAAACTGCCAGGAGGAGAGGGACCTAGGGGTGTTGGGCGACAGCCGACTGACCATGAGCCACCAGTGTGCCCAGGTGGCCAAGAAGGTCAATGGCATCCTGGCTTGGATCAGACACAGTGTGACCAGCAGGGCCAGGGAGGTTCTTCTCCCTCTGTACTCAGCACTGGTGAGGCTGCTCCTTGAATCCTGTGTTCAGTTGTGGGCCCCTCAGCACAAGAAGGATGTTGAGGCTCTGGAGTGAGTCCAGAGAAGAGCAATGAAGCTGGTGAAGGGGCTGGAGAACAGGCCCTATGAGGAGCCTCTGAGAGAGCTGGGGGTGTTGAGGCTGGAGAAGAGGAGGCTGAGGGGAGACCTCATTACTCTCTACAACTACCTGAAGGGAGGTTGTGGAGAGGAGGGAGCTGGGCTCTTCTCCCAAGCGCCAGGGGACAGGACGAGAGGGAATGGCCTCAAGCTCCACCAGGGGAGATTTAGGCTGGAGATTAGGAGGAAGTTTTTCCCAGAAAGGGTCATTGGGCATTGGAATAGGCTGCCCAGGGAGGTGGTTGATTCACCTTCCCTGGAGGTGTTTAAGGGACGGGTGGATGAGGTCTTGAGGGACATGGTTTAGTATTTGATAGGAATGGTTGGACTAGAAGATCTGATGGGTCCCTTCCAACCTGGTTGTTCTATGAGTCTATGATAACAGTGTCCCCCATAGGGTCTCTGAGGATGCTAGAGGGGCACTGCCTGCAGGGAGGGGGAAAACAGTGTCCCCTGTGGGGACTCTGAGGATGCTGGGGGGGAAGCACAGCCCCCCAAAATGGGGACAGGGTAGAGCAGTGTCCCCCATGGGGACTATGAGGGTGCTGGGGGGACAGAGCCTGCAGGGAGGGGGACAAGAGTATTCCCTGTGGGGACTCTGAGGATGCTGGGTGGGGAGGACAGCTGGTAGGGGAGGGAGAGGGGGACAGGGACAGCAGTGACACCCCCTCCAGGACAGGGCAAGCAGACAGAGTTAAGGGGTTTCCTGCTGGATGGTCACTCCCTTGCACATCATCTCTCTGGGGCACAGGCTGGGGCAACCCCAGAGAAGACCCCAAAAGGAAAGGACCCCTAAAGATCCTGTCTGTGCCTGCTCTCCCAGCTCAGGGCAGGGGATGGTGGGGAAAGGGGCTGCCAACCAACACCCCCAGGTCCTTCTCCTCCAGGCACTTTCCAGCCAGACTTCTCCTAGTCTGGAGCTACTCAGGGTTGTTGTGCCCCAAGTGCAGGATGCGCCATTTGGCCTTGTTAAACCTCATCCCATTGGTCTCAGCCCATGGATCCAGCCTGTTCAGATCCCATTGGAGCCTCCCTACCCTCCAGCAGATCAACACTTCCACCCAGCTTAGTGTCACCTGCAGACTTGCTCAGGGAGCACTCGATGCCTTCATCCAGGTCATTGATGGAGACTTTGAACAGGGCTGGACCCAGCCCTGAGCCCTGGGGACACCACTTGTCACTGGCCTCCAGCTGGAGTTAACTCCATTTCCCACCACTCTCTGGGCCCTCCAGCCCAGAGTTTTCCACCCAGGAGAGTGTGGCCTGTCCAGCCCAGAGGTGACAGTTTCCATAGCAGAATGCTGGGAGAAACTGCTGTGTCATACTTCCACCTTTTTTCTCCCTCCTCTGCCCAGAAAAGGTCTGATGCGTGACCGACAGCAAAGGGGCCGA
>JAUMJK010000146.1:1800000-2024116 GCA_033558105.1 Coccyzus lansbergi
ACAAGCCTACTAGAGACAACAAAAACCACCCCCTGCCCCATCAGGCTCAACCACCAGCACCTATCGCCCAGCAAGAGAGAGCAGTCAAGCCATGACGACACCCCAAGAGCATGGAAAGCAGCAAGAGAATAGGCTGCCCAGGGAGGTGGTTGAGTCACCTTCCCTTGGGGTGTTTAAGGCACGGGTGGATGAGGTCTTGAGGGACTTGGCTTAGTGTTTGATAGGAATGGTTGGACTAGAAGATCCGATGGGTCCCTTCCAACCTGGTTGTTTTATGATTCTATGTTCTATGATTCTAAGAGGAGGTCCAGCAGTTCCCTGCACAAGCATCAGTAGCAAGATGTGTTGTGGGTGGCAGAGGGCATGGGCACCGTTCCCTCTCCCAGGCCACCAATCCCCTCCATCTCCAGGAGAATTTACGGGGCCGTGCTGGTGACACACCGTCTCAGTAACTGTAGAATGGCAGTTGTAAAAAATCCCATTTGCTGGCGTATTAGAATCCTATTAGCGCTCCCGGCGGAGAAATAACGCTGCCCCTCCTGGCGGGATTAAAGGGACTAGGACTCAGCCTCTGCAGTTTTACGACCCTCTCCCCCATTTGCTGATCAAACTGACAGAAATAAAGCTGCAGGCGAGAAGTGTCCTTGGCCCGCAGAGCCCCATGATGGAAAAAAAAAAGCTTTTGAAGCAACATGAGAGCTGGTAAGCAGGCACGGGGAGCGCAAGGGACCATTTCTGCTTCCACATAGCATCCTCTGCACCAGCACAAGTCTGGGATGGGGTGGATGCTCAGCTGGAGGAGTATCACAGGGACAAGGCAGGAGGGATAACAGGGAAAGTGCTGATGCTGCTTCCCATCCACATCCACCACAGGCTGCTGCACGCACGACCTAACGAACACTGCCTCACAGCTCCATCTCCTTCTTAGAATCATAGAGTCACAGAACAACCAGGTTGGAAGTGATCCATCGGATCATTGAGTCCAACCATTCCTATCTAACACTAAACCATGTCCCTCAGCACCTCATCCACTCGTCCCTTAAACACCTCCAGGGAAGGGGAATCAACCACCTCCCTGGGCAGCCTATTCCAATGCCCAATGACCCTCTGTGTGAAAAACTTCCTCCTAATCTCTAGCCTAAATCTCCCCTGGTGGAGCTTGAGGCCATTCCCTCTTGTCCTGTCCCCTGTCACTTGGGAGAAGAGCCCAGCTCCCTCCTCTCCACAACCTCCTTTCAGGTAGTTGGAGAGAACAATGAGGTCTCCTCTCAGCCTCCTCTTCTCTAGGCTAAACAACCCCAGCTCTCTCAGACGCTCCTCATAGGGCCTGTTCTCCAGCCCCTTCACCAGCTTCGTTGCTCTTCTCTGGACTTGCTCCAGAGCCTCAACATCCTTCTTGTGCTGAGGGGCCCACAACTGAACACAGGATTCAAGGAGCGGCCTCAGCAGTGCCGAGTCCAGAGGGAGAATCACCTCCCAGGACCTGCTGGTCACACCATTTCTGATCCAAGCCAGGATGCCATTGGCCTTCTTGGCCACCTGGGCACACTGCTGGCTCATGTTCAGTCGGCTGTTGACCAACACCCCCAGGTCCCTCTCCTCCTGGCAGTTTTCCAGCCAGACTTCTCCCAGTTTGTAGCTCTGCATTCTTACGCTGGGGATTCCAGAACTGGACACAATATTCCAGATGAGGTCTCACAAGAGAGGGAAAGAGGACAGAATCACTTCCCTTGACCTGCTGGCCAAGCGGCTTTGATGCAGCTCAGGATGCGGTTGGCCTTCCAGGCTGTGAGCGCACATTGCTGGCTCACATACAGCTTCTCATCTCTCTATTTTGCATCTCTGTTTTAGATTTTTATTTTGGTGATAACAATTTTCCTCCTTTTTGTGGCCTTGGTCTGCCCAGCCAGAGGCTGAACACACGCTCAGCACAATGAATATATTTTTTTTCCTTTTCCTTTCCAAGACACAAACAGGAGGTAACACCACATGCAGATGCTCCCAGGGGACATATGAATGTTTTGGGGTCTCTGGGGACTTGCCTGCCCCCCAGGACAGAGAAGGTGGCACGGGGCTGGCTGTGGGCAGCTCCCTGGGCTCCCAAGCACAGCCTGTCTGGGAGAATAAATAAATAATTGTGGACTGCTTGCTCAGCACGGCTGTAAATAGTTCATGAGTTCCAGGAGATTTATTCCCCTTTTCTCACCTTAACGAGCCCACAGCAGCCATGGTGAGATAGGAAGGTTCATAGTTTACAGCTGCCGATGGGCGTTTTTCAGGGAGAAGAGGGAGCCCTGCACTGCTCGGCAGAGGCGAGTGGGACTCATGGGAACAGCAGGCACAGATCCACCAAAATCGGCTCATCCAGCAGCTCCTGAGCACGGGAATTAGAGACCCACCAGCTGACGAGCAAATGTTTTCCTACCCCTTCAGGATTTGCTAAGAGGTCCTTGAGAATGATCCCCTTCGCCGCCTGCCTTTGTCTCGCAATGGCTGTATCAACCCAGCACCAGGAAGACCCTTCTCAAGAGATTTCCAGCACGGTCTTATACAAACTCAGGAGACCCAGCTGGGCTCCCAAGGTAACTGGTCTGTCTACAAGAGATTTGTGATGCAAAAAAAAGCCACGGGAAGTATTAAGAGCTTTCTTATACACACCAAGACAGCCACCCCAGGGAGAAACACTTAGAGCTGAGGGCTGCGGGAGGAGTCGGCTCTGCAGCCAAGCTTTCATGTGGAGATCCTTGCTTTATTTCCAAAGCTAACTTGGCCAGACAGCGCTGTTCCAGAATCTCTCCCATGCCACCTTTCCCTTTGAGGCAGCTGACAAAAGGGCCAGCAAAGCGTGGGAGCTCCGGCAGGCACCCACCCCTCCTCGCAGCAGCAGAGCCAGCGCTGTAAAGGCTTTATCAATCCCCGGAGCCATCCAGCCTCCCCTGCTAGGTCTCTTTATTATGTGCCTTGACATTTCAAAGGGTTATATTTCCGCCTGTGAGAACCATCAGTCCAGCAGCACACAGTAATATATGGAGTAATAGAGTCTCAGCACAGCAGGTTTAATCTCATATTGCTGAAGCCCCTGGTGTCCTAGCTGAAGTAAGTTTGTCATTAGGAATTCCTTTCTCCAGACTGCGAGCTTGTTTTGTTTGGGGTTATTATTTTTCCCCCTAAAGAGAAGAGAAACACTCGAGATTGATTTATGACTTTCCCATTTCCTCCTCTGCGATGCAAACTGGCAAAAGCTCCGGGCAGGAGAAGAGCAGGGAGACGGAGAGAGCCCAGCTCCCTCTGCCAGCCGGCACAGCGACGCCGCGTCACTGCCACCACCAGCCCAGGGACACCCGGGGGACCCTCTCGAGCCTTGAGCAGGGTCAGAGCACTTTGCAGAGAGGAGTCCAAAGCTTAACCCCAGCAGATTTACCAGCAGTGCTCAAGAGCCACAGAAGATTAATGATCAGCCCTGATGCATCCACTAATTCAATGAGAGGCTTGGCTCCGAGGGGGCAAGGCAGGAGAAGGGAATATAATTGTGATGTTTTCCATGGTGCCAGCTTGGACTTGGATGGAGAAGACAGCAAAAAAGGGCAGCAGAGACTGAATAAACAGAATTTTTCTACGCTTTTTAGAGCTACCCACAGGAAAGGGGTTGAAGCATAGAACAACCAGGTTGGAAGGGACCCACCGGATCTTCTAGTCCAACCATTCCTATCAAAATGATAGGAATGAGCCCCAAAAGAGCTGAAAGCATTGGGAGCAGATCAAAGATGTGCTGGAGACAGCAGCCTGGCCGGCCAGGACTGGGGATTGGTGCTCCCATGACATGGATATTGTTCCTTTAGACTAAGGAGACCCACGTTTACCTCCCAGTCCAATTACAGCACTCAGGAGAGGATGTGAGCACGAAACCAGTTCATTTTCTCTGGATATCCCAATCATCTGGGGAATGGGAGCTTCAGGGGTCAATCTGATAGAGCACAACATGTTAGCAGTGACAGGTTGCACTGTTGGAGACGGCTTCTTGCCCTTGTGCCTCCACCCCAGCCGTCCCACAGCTCCTGCTCTGGCACATGGTCAAGCTGCTCGAGTAGCAGCTGCCGAACCACCACAAACCGAAGTCCAGAATCCAACCTGATGCTCACCGGCGCTTCCTTTCACTTGTTGCGCTGCGACTCCTGGCAATTCAACAGCTCCTTCAAGAGCATCCCAGCCAGCTCAGCGCACATGTCCAGCTGACAGCAGCAGCTCTCCCAGATAAAGCCAACCTCGCTCATAGAATCATAGAACAGGCAGGTTGGAAGAGACCCACCGGATCATCAAGTCCAACCGTTCCAGCAACTCAGCTCCCTGGATGGCAGAGAAGCAAGCGATATGGCAAGTCATAGAATCATAGAATCATAGAACAACCAGGTTGGAAGAGACCCACTGGATCATTGAGTCCAACCATTCCTATCAAACATCAAACCATGTCCCTCAGCACCTCATCTATCCATGTCTTAAACCCCTCCAGGGAAGGTGAATCAACCACCTCCCTGGGCAGCCTATTCCAATGCCCAATCACCCTTTCCTCCTAATCTCTAGCCTAAATCTCCCCTGGTGGAGCTTGAGGCCATTCCCTCTTGTCCTGTCCCCTGTCCCTTGGGAGAAGAGCCCAGCTCCCTCCTCTCCATAACCTCCTTTCAGGTAGTTGTAGAGAGTAATGAGGTCTCCTCTCAGCCTCCTATTCTCCAGGCTAAAAGTCCCCTCTCACTGCCTGAGCATCCCGGCACACCTCCGTGGTTGTGACAGCCACGGGAGCATTCCAGCATGAGCCCAGAGCAAGGCTTTAACACGTGTCTCTCTCTCTCTAGATCCCTGACGGGATGTGCCCTAACAGCCACAGAATTGCAACAGGCAGGAATAAATCAATAATGGTAATGGGGCTGGCAGCCTCCTGGAGCCGTCTTAAGGCAAAAGGGCCCACGGGACAGTCTAGCTTCACGCTCGGCTATTGCACGGTTCCAAAAAGGAGGAATGAGGTGGAGAGAGCTGGGACATGGATGCACAGCAGCAGAGCTAGAGACCAGTTTGGAAGCCCCTCACAGAGAGCCTGCAGCACCACAGCCACTTCTAGCTGGAAAGCAGAAACATCACCACAGCCTCCAGCTCCTCAGAACCCTTCCCCGACTCCTGGGACCGATGAGCCATACTGAAAAGCTTCATCTCAGATCCCCAAAGCATGGGAAAATCTGGGAAAGAGCCAAGCATACCATCCCCAAACACAAGCACCAGCTAAATGAAAGGACTTGGGAAGCCTCTCCCCACTTGGGGCCTTGGCACTTGGGGCCTTTGTTCTATGATTCTATCAGTGCTGAAACTTCATGTAATGTTAAATATATGTTAAATATAATGTTAAATAGGAATGACTGGACTCGATGATCTGATGAGTCTCTTCCAACCTGGTTGTTCTATGATTCTATGATTCAATAGGTTTGTTCTGTTGTAGGAGCTTTACCCCTCGCTGCGTTTGATTGCCTCTTCCCCCAGGAGCATGGTCATTCCTGGGACAGCAGCTTCATGGAAGAATGAGATAAAAAGGTGCCAGGAACAATGTCAAAACTCCTGGGTTTAATCCATCCAAGGCCCGGTGACATTTTCCAGTTGAAATCTCCAGCTCTATCAGAGCAGGCAACGCTCTGACAGGTGCCAGATAGCAAAGCTGAGAACGGCGACACAGCAAGATGCTTCACTTTGATGTCTTGCCCATGACAAACAAGGAGCTCAGCCGGCCTCTTTGCCATCTTTACATTTCCATTTAGGAAACTAATTGCAGAAGCTCCGGGGTGCTTGGTGGGGTCACCTTGGCGCATCTCAGCAAGCAGGAGCCACGTGGGCTCGCAGCCCAACAAAAGCTTTGGGGGAAAAAAGAGTTTTGAGCAAACCCACTGCATCTCAGCGCCAGCTCCCAAAGATCCCCCAGTAACCAGCAGGTAAGTGCTGGAGGGGAATCAGTCTGAAGCGAGCACAGCGCGTTCCCACTCGTGGTCCTGCGCCCCTGCTGTGTGCCCTGACAGCAGCTCCTCCTGGCTGTCCACACGAGGACACCACGGGCTCATGAATATGCAGAGGTCGAGCAGGAAGACAGACGGTTAGAATTAACATCCTTAATGAAATAATAACCCAGGCCAGAGACTTGTTTGCCTGACCACACGGTAAAAAGCCATGCAGAGGTAAAGCGATTCCCGGAGGCTGCCTGGAAAATCTCTCCTTCCCTCCTCCTAGCGTTTCCACTCCTCTTCCAGCCCTCTCCCAACCACCGATCCCATCAGGAGCCACAGGAAAGGCACTGAGACCAAACTCATGCACATGGGAACACTGAACACTAAAGGACTAAAGATTTAACATCCATTGTATCTCCTAAAACCAGTGTATCTCCAACCATGCTGGGCAGCTTGGGAATCCAAAATATCACTGGCGAGGTCCCCAGGTGAGACCATCGATCACCATGTTTCTCCAGACATCAGGGCAGCCTGTCCCTCCAGCAACAGAAAAGGATGCTCTCTTGCCAGCAACCCAATCACTGCTGTATTGATTACATTTCAATTAGCAAGAATCTCATCCGGGTGGTGGGTCGGGCAGGACCGGAGAAGCAGCGACAGGGCTGGCAGCACTATCGAGCCTACCTGACAGCAAAAACCACATTTCAAACCAGAGGCAGCTCTCATGCCTCATAACCATAGTCAGCAGCCCAGGAAAATCCTGTCTTAAAACTCATTGCCCACCTTCCCTGGAGGGGTTTAAGGTGTGGGTGGATGAGGTGCTGAGGGACATGGTTTAGTGTTTGATAGGAATGGTTGGACTCGATGATCCGGTGGGTCTCTTCCAACCTGGTGATTCTATGATTCTATGAATCATAGGATAACGCTGCCAGGTCCTTGTGCTTATTTCTAGTTTTTCCAGCTCCTTGCTCCCTCCTCAACCAACTCATCCTGTTTCTGTGCTGGGTAGGACACCAACCAGTCCCTCCTGCATGCACTGGGACCAGGGCTCAACCTCATCTCCTCAGCTAAAGCAAAAGGGTTTCCTCCTGCAGAGCAATCCCTGCCTTTTTTGCACTGTCTCCAGTAGCAAGGGCAGCTGTATAACCCACCCGGACATTCCATCTCCACCACAAGCCATTTGAGAGCCTCCAGCTCCATTAATAAGGCTTTCTACGGGATTTCAGGATCGGTGACTTCTCAGGCAGCGCATCCCGACACGGTCCTAGGATGCTGCAGCACCGCAGCAAAGCATTCTCCCAAGTGACAGGGGACAGGACAAGAGGGAACGGCCTCAAGCTCCACCAGAGGAGATTTAGGCTAGAGATTAGGAGGAAGTTTTTCACACAGAGGGTCATTGGGCATTGGAATAGGCTGCCCAGGGAGGTGGTTGATTCCCCCTCCCTGGAGGTGTTTAAGGGATGGGTAGATGAGGTCCTGAGGGACATGGTTCAGTGTTTGATAGGAATGGTTGGACTAGAAGATCCGATGGGTCCCTTCCAACCTGGTTGTTCTATGATTCTATGATTCTATCTCCCTGCATTCACTGCAGAGCCGGAGAGAGCAAACCCCAGCTTGCTGCAGGGTTAAGAGGCCCTCACGGAGCAGGAGGAGGCTGAAGTTTCTCCTTCTCTTTTGTCAGGTCAAATTTACTGCAACAGAAGAACATTTCAGGAGAGATTTGTCATTGTTTGTGGCGGTTTGGAAAGCTCCTAAATATGCTCTGTGCAATCGTGAATGTAAATTGAATAGAAGGAAAAGCAATTTGCGAGGCATTTAAATCCCTCTACAGGTTCCTTTGAAATGATCGATGTCTTAAACCACGATGTTATCTAGACGTAACCGAGTTGGGCAACGCAATCCAATCCCCGAAGTCATTGCCTTCACAGGTAACTTATCAGCCCGCGGACCACATTCACTCCCCACCTCGGGGCAGGCATCACTGCTCCTGCAAAGCGCTTGGTTTCCTATCTCTTACGACGCCTTTATCACAGAGCAAAAGATGGGGGAATCGGCACAGCTGAATTTCAAGAGGCACGTGCCTGGCCTCGCTGAGCTCCCACCAAGCATCACTGCAGCCTCAGAAGCTGCAATAAGGGGTCAGGACCATCTTTGCTGCTATTTATTTATTTATTTATTTATTTATTATTGGGGTTGTTTAGCCTAGAGAAGAGGAGGCTGAGAGGAGACCTCATTACTCTCTACAACTACCTGAAAGGAGGTTGTGGAGAGGAGGGAGCTGGGCTCTTCTCCCAAGGGACAGGGGGACAGGACAAGAGGGAATGGCCTCATGCTCCACCAGGGGAGATTTAGGCTAGAGATTAGGAGGAAAGGGTGATTGGGCATTGGAATAGGCTGCCCAGGGAGGTGGTTGATTCCCCTTCCCTGGAGGTGTTTAAGGCACAGGTAGATGAGGTTCTGAGGGACGTGGTTTAGTGTTTGATAGGAATGGTTGGACTCGATGATCCAATGGGTCTCTTCCAACCTGGTTGTTCTATGATTCTATGATTCTATTTTTGCATGATACGCAAAACCCGGGCGACACAAAACTGTTAACCCTTCAGAATCGCAGTTAATAGCCTCTCACAGAGTGTCCTCACAGCTCCCGCACGTCAGGTACGGGCAACCTGCAGCAAAACAGGAGCAATCACTGCATCCCATTCCCTGAGTTTTTGAAGGAGATTTGGTGCATGAGGTCCTGCCAGATCTCAGAGTGCTGCAGCACAAGCCCCAACACATAGGATCAGAATCTGAGATCACACAGCTGATAGGGATAAACTTGAGCAGGCAGCAATCCTACTCATGAAACTCCCGGGCCGTGCCCACAGCCCGTGTGTCTCCAATGTGGAAAGGTTTGTGCCTGCTGCGTTAAGGATTATGGAGCCTTGACCAGTTTCCATAGGATGGGACTTTGCAAAAAGCCCAGACGGCTCCAGCAGCAGCTGTGAAATGCCATCGCTGAAACACAAAAGCTGCCTGACAGAGGAGAACCTGGTCCATGGGGGCTGAACATGAGCCAGCAGTGGCCCAGGTGGCCAAGAAGGCCAACACCATCCTGGTTTGGATCAGCCATGGGGTAGCCAGCAGGACCAGGGAAGGGATCGTCCCCCTGCGCTCTGCATTGGAGAGGCCACACCTTGAATCCTGGGTTCAGTTTGGGGCCCCTCATTACAAAAAGGACCTCGAACATGTCTAGATGAGGGCAGTGAAGCTGGTGAAGGAACTGGAGAGCAAGTCTTATGGAGGAGCAGCTGAGGGAGCTGGGGCTGTTCAGCCTGGAAAGAAGGAGGTTGAGGAGAGATCCTTATCGTGCCTACAACTGCCTGAAAGGCAGGTAGGAGGCCTGTAGGAGGTGGCTGTTGGTCTCTTCAACCAAGTAACAAGTGACAGGATGAGATGAAATGGCCTCAAGTTGAGCCAGGGGAGATTTAGATTGGATATTAGGAAAAATTGTTTTACCAAAAGGGTTCTCAGAGGCCACCGAGGGAGGTGGTGGAGAGGTTTAAACGACAGGTGGATGAGGTGCTCAGGGATCTGGTTTAGCAGTGGACAGGTATGGTTGGACTCGACGATCTCAAAGGCCTTTTCTAACCAAACAATTCTATGATTCTATGATAAATACATGACCCTGGTCCCTGGATCCAGCCTGAGCCTCCCAGGAGCGCAGAGCCGCGCCGGTGCACGCACACAGGCCGACAACAAGCACATGTCTTCGCCGCAAGGTGACTTCCCCCAGCGCCCATCAATCTGCCTGCGAGGAGGGGGTGAGAGCGAGGGGGCTGTACAGCCTGCCTGTTGTTTAATGCACCATAGGAAGGAGCCGCGACGCTGAGACGACGAGGACGATACAAGAACCGGGACAGAATAGACAATGATCCACCGGAGCAGAGGCATCCGCCTCCCGCCGTGACCGCTGCTCCCTGCCTCCCGGGGCACCCGGCTGCAGCAGGCAGATAGGCAATGATTTCTCTGCAAGAAAAGTTTCTTCCTAATCACATTAGCTAGAGCCGGGCCCGTGCCCTGAAGCGAGCAGGTTTGTATCTATTTCAAAGCCTTTGCTTATTAAAATAAATTCACTATTAGAGCTGCCGCGACCGCCTTGCGCATATATAAGCAGAAGGGCTTTGGGGAGGGAGGTCTGGAGTCACAGAGCAAGGGGGGAAAGGGAGGAAGGAGAGAACCAGCAAGAAGGGTCTCTTCCAACCTGGTGATTCTATGATTCTAAGGGACGAGGGAAGGCGAGAGAAAGGGTTAAGGCTCCCTCCTTCCCTTCCCAGCCCAGGCAGAGGAGCCTCTTTCAATCAGCCTGTGATTGCAATCAGCAGGAAGGTGCCGTTTGCATTAAACAGAGCAGACAGGACGAGGGAAAAAAAAAAAAACCAGGCTGCGCAATCTGTAAAATTTATGTAAAAATCACAAACAACAATAAAAAACAGCTATTTTTTCTCCCCCCTTCCCCTTCCCCTTGTTATTATTTTCCCCAAGGGCAGAGGGACTGGGATGGAGCACAGAGGCAGCATTTTCCGGTCCCCTTGCTGCGCAGGCCGGGCTGCCCTACCCAAATCCTCCCTACGTCAAGCCTTGCAATCAGTCTCCTTTGCTACTAATTTTCCCTCATGTTTTTTAATTAAATTCTCCGCTTCCTTCAAATACCAGTCAATGAACCATCCACGTTTCCTCCAAATACCCTTGAAAGTGTTGAATCAGGCAATTAAGTGCGGCGCGGCGCAAAGAGTGCCGAAGAAACGTCACCCAAGAGGCATTGCCCAGAGCGAGCACGGCCACGGCAAGAGCTGGAGAAGAGGATTGGGGTGAAACGCCAGGATCTTGGCTACGCTGGACGGCCAGCGTGCTCCAAGCAGCCACCAACCACGGTAGCAGCACCCAACCTGCTCCTTCCAACTTTGGAATAAAGGTAACGACAATCCTGAAGATGGCACTCCTGGGCTACCCTTCCCGAGCTAACCTCCCTGCCTGACCCTCCCTGATCGGAGGGTGCCCAGAACCCTGAAGCAAGAGGATTCCAAGCTCTTCCAACCTCCCCAGGGCTGTCCAGGTTGGCTGAGGAACGTATCTGTCCTGCTTCGCCTTCCTGCAGCTACGCTTTTGGTTTCAAGGGTGGCTCATGACAAGGAATTGGAGGCTGAAGACCAAGAAATAAAGGATAAGAAACTTCAGGTTTAACTTCAAAATTAACAGTGAGGTTTTAATATGACAGGAGAAAAAAAAAAGAGAGAAGAAAGATTTTCTTTCATCAATTTGACATTTGCTCCTTTTTAGTTGCGCTCAGCAGCATCTCCTGTCCATACACCATGAGACAGGAGGCTTAGGAGCTCCATTTATTCTCCTGGATTCCCCCGTGCCGACCTGGGACTGATGGTTCAGCCTTGATACTCTGTGGGAATTGGATGAAATGTGACAGTTTTGCTCAGCGTTTCGCTTTGAGGGCTAAGGCTTGTTTGAACGAGCAGCTCAAAGGGAAGCAAAAGGGCCTTTGAAGCCCCCTGCGGCTTGGGACTGCATGAAAAAGCCCTTGTGAAACCCTGCCAGCTCGATAACACCCTGATTCCCTTTGTGCCAGGGGCTCACTCACACCTCTGAGAGCACAGGACTGAGCCCACACAAGTCCTTGATGCTCCACAGAGTTGCTGGAGCCAGTTACAATCCCAAGTGAGAGCTTTGTGCAGAGCAGCCAAGACTGAACTGAGCATCAGTTGGGCTGCTGAGCCATCTTGGGCTCTCATCCTCCCCACCACGAGCCTTTCCAAGTCATCTTCAGCACCAGAGTGGCTCAAGACACCAGCAGTTGGACCTTGGAACGAAGAAGGCTTCTGGGAGTGCTTGGAAGCAATTTGAGTGAAGATACAGAGCAAGAGTGAATCCTAAAAATCATCTCTCTGCATCACAGCCCTTGCAGATGAAGACCCAGTTTCAGCAGCATCTGAACCTCCTCCACATCCTTGGAGTTCCAGCTCAACACAGCCACACACACACACAGGGGAATAGTCTGTATTTAAATGGACAAGCAGCTCAGCCCAAAGAGAAGGTAGATGGTGGGAAGGCAGCGTTTCAAACCTCTAGAGGGGACAGGTAGAGAGACAATAGAAGGATAAGCAAGCACATTTCATAGCATCATAGAAGAACCAGGTTGGAAGGGACCCATCGGATCATCGAGTCCAACCATTCCTATCAAACACTAAACCAAGTCCCTCAAGACCTCATCCACCTGTGCCTTAAACCCCTCCAGGGAAGGTGAATCAACCACCTCCCTGGGCAGCCTATTCCAATGCCCAATGACCCTTTCCGTGAAAAACTTCCTCCTAATCTCCAGCCTAAATCTCCCCTGGTGGAGCTTGAGGCCATTCCCTCTCGTCCTGTCCCCTGGCACTTGGGAGAAGAGCCCAGTTCCCTCCTCCCCACAACCTCCTTTCAGGTAGTTGTAGAGAGCAATGAGGTCTCCTCTCAGCCTCCTCTTCTCCAGGCTAAACATTCCCAGCTCTCTCAGCCGCTCCTCATAGGGCCTGTTCTCCAGCCCCTTCACCAGCTTCGTGGCTCTTCTCTGGACTCACTCCAGAGCCTCAACATCCTTCTTGTGCTGAGGGGTCCACAACTCAACACAGTATTCAAGGAGCGGCCTCACCAGTGCTGAGTCCAGAGGGAGAATAACCTCCCTGGACCTGCTGGTCACACCATTTCTGATCCAAGCCAGGATGCCATTGGCCTTCTTGGCCACCTGGGCACACTGCTGCCTCATGTTCAGTCGGCTGTCGACCAACAACCCCAGGTCCCTCTCCTCCTGGCAGTTTTCCAGCCAGACATTTACCCCTGTTCTCACATCACCTTGAGCACAGTGACTTCCAGGAGCATCAAACCCAGGACGTTACACCAAACAGGGCGTTACAAGGGCTGCAATGATAGGGTTGGGCAGGACCGATGATAACCGGAGGCTTTATTAGGCTCCTTTATTTATTTATTTATTTATTTATTTATTTCAGGGAGCAGGAGGTTTTAGCTGAGCAAAGGAGAGCTGGGCCTGGGGATGGCAGACAGGGTAATATGTTATTGAGAAATCTTCTATTTGTAAGCAAAGGGCTGCTGGGGCTGCTCCTGTGCTCCATGCATTATTTATGGCCCTGCCTCGTGCCGCCGGCCCCTTTATCTGCCTTCCAAGGGGCTCGCGAAGAAAATGAATCTTTGACTCAGCAATTCCTATTCCAGCCAAATGAAAGAGAAATACACACCCTCACATATATATATATTTATAAACCAAATCCACTCTGG
Organism: Coccyzus lansbergi; assembly: GCA_033558105.1. NCBI lineage: Eukaryota > Metazoa > Chordata > Aves > Cuculiformes > Coccyzidae > Coccyzus > Coccyzus lansbergi. The sequence goes on from JAUMJK010000146.1 coordinate 1,813,296, forward strand.
GGAGGTGACAGGGAGCTAAATCCAGCCCCCCAAGAGGCTTCAGGTATTGGCTCTCGGCAGCTCAAAGAGGAGATTTAGCTCACACATAAATTGTCTGCGGCTCTTCCCCTTCTCCTGACCTCTACGGCTGCATCTGTCTGTCCTTAGGCTGCGCGTCGCTTGAGGAACTCAAACCCCAGCCTCTGGGAGAGCTTAGGAAGTGCCTAACGCACTCGAGGTGCTGCCATCAATTAAATAAACCTGCACAACACATCAAACAAATAAGTGGCGATGAGGGAAGAGCTCCACTTTTTTTTTTTTTTAACGTATACACACATGTACTTGAAGCGAAATTTTCAAACAATAAAGCAAATAAAGCACTGCTGAATTTTTTTCTGCATGAAAAATTCATTCTGTCTCAGAGTCATCTAAAAAGCAAATAAGCAAACAAACAAATAAAGCCTTCTTAGTGGAAAACATCATCTAAACCACTGCTGATGAATCTCTCTGCTGCACAGACAGACACAGTTTCCATCCAGACCCAACAATCTCATTGCTCCCGCTGCTGGGAACACGCAATAGTCATTAATCATAGAATGGTTTGGGCTGGAAGGGACCTCAAAGCCCATCCAGTCCCACCCCTGCCATGGGCAGGGACACCTCCCACTGGATCAGGGGCTCCAAGCCCCATCCAACCTGCCCTTGAACCCCTCCAGGGATGGGGCAGCCACCCCTGCTCTGGGCAACCTGGGCCAGGGCCTCCCCATCCTCACAGGAGAACATTTAATGCCAAGATCTCATCTCCATCTCCCCTCTTTCAGCTTCAAAACATTCTCCCTCATCCTGTCCCTGCCCTCCATGATCCAGAGTCACTCCCCACCTTTCCTGGAGCCCTTTTCCATACTGGAAGCTGCTCTAAGGTCTCCTCAGAGCCTTCTCCTCTCCAGGCTGAACACCCCAACTCTCCCAGCCTGTCCTCACAGCAGAGGTGTTCCAGCCCCTGGATCATCTCCGTAGCCTCCTCTGGACTCATTCCAACAGTTTCACATCCTTCTAATGTTGGGGGTTCCAGAGCTGGACACAGACCTCCAGGAGGGACCTCACAAGAACAGAGCAAAGGGGTAATGAAATAATAACTCATTAATCAGCAGGGCCTCTTGGGGAGCAGCAAAGGAGAAGGAAGTTATTCCCTTTCTCCACCCATGTTCGCTCTGTCAGTACAGACCTGCCTATGCACACAGGTACCTGCTTGCAGCGCAGCCACCGCCACCTGCTAATTGTCACCTCTTCCTCTCCCGCATCCAGGCTTTTTATAAATAGTTCATTTAATCAGGGCCTCTTCCCTCAGCGGGAGCCACTGTGCGATCCCAGCACCTGCTGCAAATGGGTGCCCCAGATCTATTTTGGGCCGTGGCAGGGAGCTGAGCTCCCCCGAGGGCTGTGCCTGCAGCAGAACATCATCACTGCTGCGCATCGGTCAAGCAAGTTAGTCAAGGCAGGAGAGGTGCTCGAGGTGCCCAGTCCCCAGGGAGCATCAGCAAGGAGCAATTCCCTCAGTGACACAAACCACAGTGCTGTCGGTTCCAGTAGGTGAGGAGCCGAAGGCACTCGTACCCTCAGCAGATAAACGTGGGCTAGAAAGCGGCTGAGGAGTAATGCTGGAGACACCTGCAACCTGTACCATGGAGATAAGCTGCATCAGACCCTGCTAAGTAGGGAAATGCCTCCTCTTTTCTCTCCTTTCCAGCTCCTCTTGGTAAACTCCTGCCTGGCAAATCCTCTCTGTGGCAATGGGTGGGAGAAGGGGCTCCCATCATAGAATCACCAGGTTGGAAAAGATCCATCGGATCATCAAGCTCAACCATTTCAATCACTAAACCATGTCCCCCAGCACCTTGTCCATCCAACCTGGCCTTCAACCCCTCCAGGGACGGGGCAGCCACCACTGCTCTGGGCAACCTAGGCCAGGACCTCCCCACCCTCACAGGAAAAGATTTTTTTCCTAAGATCTCATCTCAAGATCTTCTGCCTAAGATCTCATCTCAAGATCTCTCCCTCTTTCAGCTCAAAAACATTACCCTGGACTGATATGTGCCTCTTGGGTGAGTCCTTCAGAGCATCCTGCACTCGGGATCATCCTGTGTGTGCACACCCAGGATCCTGCTTCACTCATGTTTCTCCTCAGAAGAAGAAACTATTAAATATCATCCTTGAAAGTAACCAAACCAAGTCAACACTCTTCCTTGAGGTTGTTTCTGGAGGTGTGACAGTGGTTCAGATGCTGCAGGTCTCCTTCACCCTTCAGTCATCGTCCCACGATGACACAGCTCCCGAATATCCATGCCTTTGGCTCTGGGACAACTCTGTTCTACCAGTTGGTGGGGAGAAAGGTCAACCAAGCGCCAGCCAGCACTGGCACTCATGGGCTGGGAGCCATTGTAAGGCAGACAGAGCACATTGAGTATTTTTTTTAAAATATTCTCTACCCATAAAAGTCTTCCCTAGCACAGAAAACATCCTCTGCCACCGGCCCAGCGCAGAGCTGGGCTCGGCAACCCCAGCCCAGGAAACGCGTTCGTTAACAAAGATTGGAAAAGCATTAAAAATAATTGAAAAGGTAAATAAAAGAGAGGCGGCGAAGGAGAATGTGGCTGGCGGTGCCTTCTGCTTGTTAGGAAAGGGGGGCACTTAACACTACACAGACAGCAAATTAGCCTTTAATCATCTCCTGCGTACGTTGGGTTTTATCTGCGAGCGTTTCAGCCCCAGCACCTCCCTCGCGCCGGCAGCCCTGGGGACTTCCAGCTTGTCTCCTGTTTATTCCCCAGCTGCTTTGTTGTCTCAGATCAGCAGAATTAGGGAGCCGTGTCGGCAGAAGATACTTCTGTGCAGCCAGCGAGAAGTTCACACAGAAAATTGATATTCGCCACAAATTATTTTGGATGATTTAGTGGAATGAATTAACTCGCAGCGACGCGGAGAAAATTCCAACACCGCTGCCGCCTTCCTTCCACCATCGATAACGCAGCTTGGATTTCAGCCTTAACTTTGTTTTGTGAGGATGAGGATGGCAGAGGTTGGGAGAGGGTTCTGGCTAGCGCTCAGTTCTCCTGCCTGTAAAAGGGGCTGCCCCCCGTGGCACTGGGAGCTCCAATACGGATAGATTTGCTCCTTGGATGCTTGTAAAGCCTCAAGCGCAAGTCTTGAAAAACCAAGTTGAGCAACCACCACGCTCATGGCAAGCTGCTTAGGAAATTGAGGACAGGGATGCTCAACTGGCAGGGCCAAACTGGGCACCAAGGAGGAACTGGTGCAACCATGGTACCTTGGATTTGCTCATGGGTTCAATAGAATCATAGAATCATAGAACAACCAGGTTGGAAGAGACCCACAGGATCATCAAGTCCAACCATTCCTATCAAACACTAAGCCATGCCTCTCAGCACCTCGTCCACCTGTCCCTTAAACACATCCAGGGAAGGTGACTCAACCCCCTCCCTGGGCAGCCTCTGCCAGTGCCCAGTGAACCTTTCCGTGAAATATTTTTTCCTAATGTCCAGCCTGAACCTCCCCTGGTGGAGCTTGAAGCTATTCCCTCTCATCCTGTCCCCTGTCCCGTGGGAGAAGAGCCACAACCTCCTTTCAGGTAGTTGGAGAGAGTAATGAGGTCTCCCCTCAGCCTCGTCTTCTCCAGGCTAAACACCCCCAGCTCTCTCAGCCATTCTTCATAAGGTCTGTTCTCCAGCCCCCTCACCAGCTCTTCTCTGGACTCTCTCCAGAGCCTCAACATACTTCCATCGTGTTTTTCTGAAGGGCACCAGGAGGTGCGTCCCATGGATGGACCCAATGATCCAGTGGGTCTTTTCCAACCTGGTGATTCTATGATGACGTCCCTGGCAAGCCCAGAGTTAGATGCGCTGGTACCCTGGAAGTTCTGAGCAGGGTGGGAGCACCTAGGGAGGGCAGAGATTATTTCATCCCAGCTCTGCTCTGCGACCATGGTTTCCCTATTTGCCAAAAGCAGAGATAATGTCACTGACTGATCTTTTTCAGCTCTTTTGAAATCTCAGGATAAAAGACTCAGGGCTTAACACAAGAAAAAGGAGCGTGTCCTGCAGGGACAGCTCTTCCCTTTGTCCTCAGCCCTCACGATGGTGACTCCTGCCGCGCTCCGAAGCAGGACACTGAAGTGGGCCAGGGATCCCTCGCCTGCGCCGCTATTTGCTGAGGAATCCTTGTGACTCAGACTCCCAGGCAGGGGCTCACCCTGCCCGCCCTGCCGCCCAGCAGAAGGTCACGCCAAGTCAAGAGCATTTAGGGATTGCTCTTGGGCCGCGAACGCGCCGGACTCCACTGACTTTGTCAGGCTTACAAGAGGGATGAACTCAATCCCTCAATCCTGGATTTCCCTCCCACCACTTCCCTGGCGCTAAATATGATCAACGCGGTTTGTTAGGAAGAGGGAGTCCCTCCTGCACGTCGGGCTTCCTCAACCATCCACCCACCCACAAATGGCCAAAGCAAGACAAAAAGGTCCCTCCAACTCCTTTACGTAGCTGGAGGAGAGAAGGAGGAGGTTGGTCGCAAGCTGCCTCGACATTTCCCGTACCCTGGGATTGCTCATAACCTGCCTAATCCTTTGAGTAGCTTAAAGCACCCTTGAGTATCCTCTGCTTTACGCTGAGCCCTGCAAAGCCAAGAACAGCGAAGGACACTCACTGCAACCATGTCCCCACCGGGGGCGGCAGCCCAGCACCTCAAGAGTGAGGATGCCTAGAGGCACCACAGGCCACCACAAATCCCATTTTCTGGTGTGAACTGCGCTCCCATCCCTCCCTTGGCACAGGATCCTGGACTAAAAGCAACCCTGATTCTCATCCTCCAGATAGTCCAGATGTCCCTCAGGCAGGAGTTGTCCCACCACCACCTCCTTCCCAGGGGCACTCACCCAGCCCTGCCAGGCTGCGTTTCCCCGTGGTCTGTTCATGTAATAGCCTGTACATAACCACCTAAATGCTGCAAACTCTTTGAAATAAGCACGGAAATTGGTTTCCAGGCTCCAGCAGTTTCTAAATAATGGATGCTTAAGATAATAACCAAAAGAAAAAGAGAAAAAAAAAAAAAAAAAAAAAAAAAAAAGCAAGTGAAATAAAAAGTGGATTCTAGAGAAGGGAAAGAAGAAAAAAGTGGAGCATTTTATCAATGTAAACGTCCAAATACCCCTGAAATAGCACAGAGGGAGAGAGCAGGGACCAAGGACCACAGGCTGCAGCTGCCGATTTAACCCCACACTCTTACGGCAAAGCAAACCTCATTTCCCTGCACTCTCCCCCACCTTCCCCTGCCCCCCGCTGCTCCTCTTCACTTTATATTCTGCCTCAATGCAGATGTAATATATTCTGTCAGTGCGAAATATGGGCTGAAAAATGCACTGGCCTTCGGGAGATGTTTGGAGTGGATCGGAGGAGCGAGAGGGGGAAGGTGGGCGCTGAGCACGAGCATCAGTCAGGCTCAAGAGACGGAAGGGAACTGAAAATCTGGAAGGCATCAACTTTTGCCTCTTGCCATTAGCCAAAAGACCTCCTTGGCTACTACTCGAAGCGAAGGAAGACTGAACTGCTCATTCCTCTACAGCAGCAGCATCTGTGCGACTTGATTCCAGCCACAACAGGAATCTAGTATTCACCTAAATCCATAAAATCTTCTTAACGCCAGGCTTGCAGCTGAGCTGCACGTGATGGGCACCTCCCAGGAGTTCACGAGCAGGGAGGAGGATTCTGTGGTCACAAAAAATGAGGATTTGGGAGGCAAGAGAACAGCTGGGAATAGCAGGAAGGAGGCTGCAGAACCACTACAAGGAAAAATCATAAAAGGAAGGAGAAGCAGCGAGTCCTCAGCTTGCTCTGAGCAACATCATAGAATCATAGAACAACCAAGTTGGAAGAGACCCATTGCATCATCAAGTCCAACCATTCCTACCAAACACTAAACCATGTCCCTCAGGACCTCATCTACCCGTCCCTTAAACACCTCCAGGGAAGGGGAATCAACCACCTCCCTGGGCAGCCTATTCCAATGCCCAATGACCCTTTCCGTGAAAAACTTCGTCCTAATCTCTAGTCTAAATCTCCCCTGGTGGAGCTTGAGGCCATTCCCTCTTGTCCTGTCCCCTGTCCCTTGGGAGAAGAGCCCAGCTCCCTCCTCTCCATAACCTCCTTTCAGATAGTTGTAGAGAGTAATGAGGTCTCCTCTCAGCCTCCTCTTCTCTAGGCTAAACAACCCCAGCTCTCTCAGCCGCTCCTCACAGGGTCTGTTCTCCAGCCCCATGCCAGGGCTCGGCCTCTCACCATCGGGCAAGCACAGCAGGACCAGGGGCTGGAGCCTGTGGCAGAGAGGCATCCGAGCACTCCCTCCCTACCCAGATGGGCAGGAGGATGAGCACTGAAGGGACAATCTGCCACCGAGCCCATTAAGAGCCTGGAAGGTGGGTTGATGCACATCAGTTGTAGGCATCTGGACCCAAAGAGAACACTGTAGAGACCTCCACACCTGAGTGATGCACCTGAGACACCTGAACTGGTGAGAAGCATGCGCACAGCACCACTCTTGACCCCTCTGCGAGGAGAAATCCTGCGGCTATGTAGCTTTTACTGTTCCTACCACAGCAATCTCACCTTCCCTCACCAAGGGAGGCAAAGCTGCCAGAGAAAAGAGGTCCTAGATTTGTGAAATCTTAGATTTGAGTTCCATGCTGCAAAGAGAGGAGGGAATATGCTTTTCCTCCTCAACAGGTACCAGAAGCTCCATCGCTAGTGACTGTCCTTCAGGGGAAAGGAAGGTGTCGGAGAGCTGAGTGATGGTCCCCAGGGCAAGACCATCAAAGCAGCTCCTGGGCGTCCCAAGGGCAGTGACACCGCCTTGGGGGGGGGGACGCCTGCTTTAATTACACCAAGCGTGTTACCTTTACACGTCGTCCAAATTATACACACGCGCGTCGTAATTCACTCAAAAGGGGCTTTTTCGCCCGAGTCAGCAAAATGAAGAGATTCAATTACAGCCTTTGACTGGCCCTGCTTATTGTTATTTATAATACAATACATCCCGGCTGCTAGGGAGAGAGATGTACAGGTGCTGAAACGCCGGCTGTCTTGCCAGTTAATTGAAACGCCGGCGCCTCGCTAAGATTGCCTCTCTCGGCCTCCCCGACGCCGGGTGGTGGCATCTACCTGCTGCACCGTAATAGAGAGGCACTGTCTCCAAAGGACACCTGTGGCAGGAGCAGACCTCTTAATAGCCACCAACTCCCGCGCTCCAAACCCGAGAGCCGCTGCGGTACAATAGGGGGTTTCAAATGAATCCTGCAAGAGCGCTCAGAGGAGAAAGGCTCTATTTGTGAAGAATGGCACGGGGGGGCATCCACAGCCATTTCCTCTGAATGGCTTCAGATCCAGCTGCACTTTATAAGCAGAGAGAGGAATATTTTCCCCTCTAGCTGCCCGGTCTCACTCCATCTGCGATGAACGCTCGCTACTCAAGCCCCGTCCCCGCCTCGCTACCAGGGAAAGGATGCTGAGGGTGAAGATGAACCTGCTGCTCGGGGCACAGAGTGCAAGGAGAAGTGGTTTTTCCTGCTGGAGTGAGGAAGGCTGCACCAGGCTCCTAGGAAGAGGTCGGCTCCATGCCAAGGACTTCCCAGCTTGCCTGGCTCAAGGCACAGAGGGGATAATCTCCCCAGTGTCCGGTGCCACTGACTTGGGCAGCAAACACCTTCTCACCAACAGCACCTTCACAAGAAACCACAAACCCAAACTAGTATTTATTTACCCAGTCCCTGGGTGCTCCTCACCCCTCTTTGGGGTAGCACATCACCTGGTCCTGACTCCAAATGTAGACTCAGTGAATCGCAGAATCATTAAAGTTGGAAAAGACCTCTAAGCTCATCCCACCTACCCACCAGCCCAACCCAACCACATCCTCATGCACCATATCTACACATTTTTAACCCCTCCAGGGACAGTGACCACACCAGTGCCCTGGGCAGCCTCTTCCAATGCTTCACCACTCTTTCAGTAAAGAAATTTTTCCTAATCTCTGTAAACCTCCCCCGGTGCAACTTGAGATCATTCCCTCTCATCCAGTCACTTGTCACTTGGGAGAAGAGACCAGCACCCACCTCACCACAACCTCCTCTCAGGGGGTTGTAGAAAGCAATAAGCTTTCCCTTCAGCCTCCTCCACTCCAGCCTCAGATCCCTCAGCTGCTTCTCATAACCCCTGTGCTTCAGGACCCTTCACTGGAGGGGTTCCAGGCCAGGTTGGATGGGGCTTGGAGCCCCTGATCCAGTGGGAGGTGTCCCTGCCCATCACAGGGGGTTGGAACTACATGAACTTTAAGGTCCCTTCCACCCCAAACCATTTTGTGATTCTACAGGGAGCCAATTATGGTTGGACTCGACGATCCGATGGGTCTCTTCCAACCTGGTTGTTCTATGATTCTATGATTCTATTAATTTGATGCTCGTTGGCTGCTTCTCTCTTCACGTGCCCGAAGTACAACCTCTGAAATTCAACCAGTATAGACCCATTTACGGTGAATCTGGCTTCCTGGAGTAGCAATAAATGCACACAACAATCATAGAATGGTTCGGGTTGGAAGGGACCTTACAGATCACCCAGTTCCAATGAGGATAATCAGGATCTGGAGCAGACTGCCAGTCCCCGCAGCTCCTCTTGGCTGGCGGAGGAGACACCCTCCCGCGTAGGCAGCACGACGTGGGGAGATGCAAGCTCCATGCAAATCTTTCTCCCCTTCCTTGGCAACTTCATCTCTTGATCATTTATGACAGCCCAAGTTTTGTCAGCCAGACGCATTTAAAGAAAAAAAAAGAAAAAGAAAACCAGAGCAAGTCAAAGCAAGTTGGAAACACGATGGGGGAAGGGAGAGGAAATAAGAGGTAGGAGGAAAGGAAAGGTCCCTGGAGACAGCAGCGAATATGTAAACTTTCTCCATTTCCTCTGCCTACTCTTACCTCTGTATGTTAACAACTAGACAGACATCTTGTATATATTTGATAAATAAGCCTCTCCATTTATTCAGGGGAGTGAATTTGTAGCTATTATGATTCAAATGGCATGACAGGTTCTGGATTGTTGTATTTTTTGCTATTGAGTTTACAAAAAACCCAACATGAAAATTGCAAAATTCAAAGCAATTTTCTTCGGCTATGGATCCTCACAATGCGCAGACAGAGAGCTGCGGTTAGATATATACCAAAAAAACACAAAAGGCAGTCCGAGTGCCTCCTCCCTCGAGGCAGGAGGATGAGGGGCGCAATAAATAATTTAGAAATTGCTACCATCGCTTGATGCAGAGTGATGGGTCTGGCATGTGTTACAACAAGGCACATGCTGTATTCATTACCCATTGAGCTACATTTTAATTTCTCCCTCATTAACCTTATCTGTGACTGGGGTTGTGCATCAAGTCAAATCCTTCGGATGTCAATCAATTCATTAGATGGTTGTTTAGTTTGTCATATGTGCTGTTATCGCTTATTAGGCTGCCACGCCGATCAATCAATCACAAGGCAGCCAGGAGATGGCTGGAAGGGGACGCGCCACGGCAGGGAAGGGAAGCAAAGAGGCAGCATCGCACGGAGGGGGCTGCCTGGAGCCGAGCCCGAGTCTCCGCAAGGAGCGTAAACGTCTCGCAAAGTGGAAGGGAAAAAAAATGCAAAGAAATTCAAATAGTTCTCATTAAGCGGACTTGAAACCCGCAGCTTTGTTTCAGATCATTGAAGCAAACCATAGGTGTATAAAAATAATCATAAGGCTCGCTAAGTGTCTGCTGTCAGGGGCTGCAAACTTAGTACAAAGGGCGTCATTCCGCCTGCCCACCAGCACGGAAAGTGTCCCCTCCTAAGCAATCCTGCCACTGTTTGCGCCTCAGACTTGCCTCCCACCGAGTTCCTCGAGCATCCCCTGATGTTTCCAATCAATGGAGCATCAAAGTCAGACTCTGGGCTGGCTCCACATTCCCACCCATCATCATAGAATCATCACAGAACAACCAGGTTGGAAGAGACTCATCGGATCATCGAGTCCAACCATTTCTATCAAACACTAAACCATGTCCCTCAGCACCTCATCTACCCGTCCCTCAAACACCTCCAGGGAAGGTGAATCAACCACCTCCCTGGGCAGCCTGTTCAAATGCCCAATGACCCTTTCCGTGAAAAACTTCATCCTAATCTCTAGCCTAAATCTCCCCTGGTGGAGCTTGAGGCCATTCCCTCTCATCCTGTCCCCTGTCACTCGGGAGAAGAGCCCAGCTCCCTCCTCTCTACAATCTCCTTTCAGGTAGCTGGAGAGAGTAATGAGGTCTCCTCTCTCTAGGCTAAACAACCCCAGTCCCACCTTCTTGGCAATGTCTATTTGAGAATCACAGTTGCGCACAGATTAAGCCACAGGCCAAATTCTCCCTGCTGGGACAGGACTTATCACCCAGAGAATCAGCCCCAGCCAGGATGGGGGTCCCAGAAGCACCACGGAGCCTCACTCCCTTGCACCCACCCATTTATTGGTGGTAACGCTACGAGGAGTAGGAAGCACGAGAGCACTTCACATGAGGGCACAGCAGGTTGATTAATTTCCTCAGCTATCAGCAAATCCTCATGCAAAAGCCACCATACCCACCCAAAACCCCTCCATGGAATCAGAGAATCATAGAATCACTCAGTTGGAAAAGACCCACTGCATCATCGAGTCCAACCATTCCTATCACCAGCAAGGCACTGGTGAGGCTGCTCCTTGAATCCTGTGTTCAGTTCTGGGCCCCTCAGCACAAGAAGGATGTTGAGGCTCTGGAGCGAGTCCAGAGAAGAGCAACGAAGCTGGGAAAGGGGCTGGAGAGGAGCCCTGTGAGGAGCATCTGAGAGAGCTGGGGGTGTTTATCCTGGAGAAGAGGAGGCTGAGGGGAGACCTCATTACTCTCTACAACTACCCGAAAGGAGATTGTAGAGAGGAGGGAGTTGGGCTCTTCTCCCAAGTGACAGAGGACAGGACAAGAGGGAATGGTCTCAGGCTCTGCCAGGGGAGATTTAGGCTGGAGATTAGGAGGAATTTTTTCACGGAAAGGGTCATTGGGCATTGGAATAGGCTGCCCAGGAAGGTGGTTGATTCACCTTCCCTGGAGGTGTTTAAGGCACAGGTAGACGAAGTCCTGAGGGACTTGGTTTAGTGTTTGATAGGAATGGTTGGACTCGATGATCCGGTGGGTTCCTTCCAACATGGTTGTTCTATGATTCTATTCTATTATTCTATTACGGTTCACTGGGGGTGATGCTAGCCCCTGCAGAGGGGGCATCGCTGCAGCCTCGCTCCCCATCGCTAACCCTGCCTCCCTGCTTCTCCTTCCTCTCCCCAGCGTGTAGCTGTGGGTGCTGGAGAGCTGAGCTTCTTTGAAATAGAATGCAAAACCCTGGCTGAGGATTGCAGCCGGCAAAGCCTTCATGCTCCGATTCACACGTGCTGGGTCAAGCAGGTTTAGTTTGTGAGGCTGTTTGTATGGAGGAAGAGTAGAGGAAATCCCAGTGTGGGCACTTTAGTTCTGCTTGGCATTTCCCCAGACCACCACCACATAAAATAAAACAAGCACCAGCGTATGAGCTTTTTTCCCGAGCAGGGTATTCACCAGAAAGGTGGGATATGATTCATTCGGAGCAGAGGTGCTTTGGAGGCTTCCTGTTTGGGAAGCCGACCACACTGCTCGTGTAAAACAGGAATAAAGCGAGAAATCATGGAAAATACTTTGCATTTCCACTGAAAAGGGGGGAAACACAGAGCCTGCATCCGATGTTAGTGACCACCAGCCAGAAAATGTCAACTACAGTCTTTCCCTGTACAGCATCAGGGCAGCCGCAGCTCCAGATCCTGCACCATCTACCAGGGCTCCCCAGCTGCTGTGCTGAGCATCACCAGGTGAAACCAGCCCTTCAACAAGCTCTTCGGTAAAGCTAAGAGCCAGGCAGAGCCTAAATATCTTCTTCTTCATCAACCTGAGACAGCAAAGCCCACTGGTCTAGGGCGTATTTTCCACCAAACCCTTTAAAACCAGTGCCCAGGTCCCACGGGGATGACTTCACTGCAGCAGAGCAGAGACAAAGTCTGTGGAAGGTCCTGGACTCCTGTCTCTCGCCTGTGTCCTTGCCCCACAGAAAACCAAGTACAGAGTGATGGGTAAAGTAGTAAGTGCAGCTCTCAAAGGCAGGCTGAGGTCAAACCTTCATGGGGAAGCTCAGAAAACATCTCAAGGGCTCCCTGACCTTCCATCCCATGGGTGGGATGAAGGGGGTCACTCCAATTGCCGCAGCAGAATCATAGAATCATAGAACAACCAGGTTGGAAGAGACCCATCGGATCATCTAGTCCAACCATTCCTATCAAACAGTAAACCAAGTCCCTCAAGACCTCATCCACCCGTGCCTTAAACACCTCCGGGGAAGGTGAATCAACCACCGCCCTGGGCAGTCTGTTCCAAGGCGCGTTTGTGCCAGGACTTGCTGCAGAAAGCTTTGGTTTCCCACCAGCAGAAATGTTTGCAGATGAGCGAAAGCCTCCAGAAGGCCCTGCAAAACATCCACATTTTTTAGGGGCTCGTATGAAGCCATTAGCACATCTTAACTGCCATCGGCGCAGAGGAACGCCAGACTGTCACGCGTCTGCCGAGTCTGTCTGCCTGCTCAGGGATAAGGGAAAACCACCGGCGCGCAGCCCTCAATCCTGCAGGCTGGAAGTTCGGTCTCCTCTGTGCGCAATCTGTCCCTGGGGCTGCTCAGCTGTTTGCAGGAGGAAGCAGGGAGAGGGAAAGGAGCCAACGCTCGTCTCCCAGCTCTCCTCTTGGTGAACGCCGGGAGCCGCTTGCCAAAACACGCGAGTGGAGCCCACAGACACCCACGTTCCAACACCGGAGACGCGCGGAGCACTGTGCCGGTGCCACCACGGCGAGGTTGCCCAAGGACAAAGGCTTCTCCAAACCAAGGAAGGAGGAGGCAGCCAAGGGACAGCGTCTCCGCGCTGGCACCCAGGAGACCCCGTGGCAGCTGCTGGGAGAAAACTTGGGGCTGCTGCAGAGCACCAGTTAATTTGTAATCATGGAAACGGCCAGCCCAGGTCAGCGGCTTGTCAGCGGAGGAGCCGGGAAGTGCTGCTGGTTGTGATCTGCTCATTTTTTTCCATTTCTTTTAAGGGGATTTCATTTAAAAAAGCTGCCTTGATAAGGAATTTACCAGGGCAAAATGAGATTACACCGGAGCTCAGAGTAGCTAAAAGGAGCAACACTACCGGCGACTCAGAAGCTGCTGTTTATACTATCTCTCTATCATCACATATATCCTTCTATCTAATCTATCTAGCGCCGTATATACCCTTTAGCTCACCAGCTCTCGCAATCCTTGCCCTCCATCCATCATCCACCTATTCATCAACACACATCCAGCTCTATCTACCTGGCCATCACTATAAATATCCCATCCATCCATCTCTCCCAATCTATCTCTCATCTGAGAGACCCTTTCCCTACCTGCCTTCCTAGATAGACACACAAATATCCCCTCGCACACCTCCCCATCCGTCCATCTGTCAGTGGCAGAGCGCTCACCTCCTTGCCCCTCTCACCCCCTTATCCCTCACCGCACGTATCCTTCTATTTCTCAGCCCATCCATCACGGTTCCTCACTGGCAAGACCAGGGGTGCCTCTCTGCTCAATTTACTAGGGGTTGGAGAACAGGCCCTATGAGGAGCGGCTGAGAGAGCTGGGGGTGTTTAGCCTGGAGAAGAGGAGGCTGAGAGGAGACCTCATTACTCTCTACAACTACCTGAAAGGAGGTTGTGGAGAGGAGGGAGCTGGGCTCTTCTCCCAAGGGACAGGGGACAGGACAAGAGGGAATGGCCTCAAGCTCCGCCAGGGGAGATTTAGACTAGAGATTAGGAGGAAGTTTTTCACGGAAAGGGTCATTGGGCATTGGAATAGGCTGCCCAGGGAGGTGGTTGAGTCACCTTCCCTGGAGGTGTTTAAGACATGGGTGGATGAGGTCTTGAGGGACTTGATTTAGTGTTTGATAGGAATGGTTGGACTAGAAGATCCAATGGGTCTCTTCCAACCTGGTTGTTCTATAATTCTGCTACCTGAGGGCACCAGCTGCTTTGCTGTGGAGCACCAGATCCACATCCTATCAAGCAGCTGGTCCCCTCCTCCCACGCCCTGGAGAGGTGACCGAGTGGGAAAAGCACTCTGAGCCAGCCATAGCCACCTGCCTCTGGAGCAGATTGGAATCGTAGATTCAAGGTTGGAAAAGACCTCTAGGATCATCCAGTCCAACTGTCAGCCCAACCCCACCATGCCTGCTAAACCATGTCCCGAAGCCCAATATCCACACCATTTTTGAACTCCTCCAAGGATGGAGAGTTCACCTCTGCCCTGGGCAGCCTCTGCCAGGGCTTCAGCACTCTGTCAGTGAAGAATTGTTTCCCAATATCCAATCTAAACCTTCCCTGGTGCAACTGGAGCCCGTTTCCTCTCACTCACACTGCCGAGCCCACTGGACTGGACCAACACCAGCACAGGCAGGAGAAAGGAGCAAGCTCTGGGTCCAGGCAGGAGCAAACTGCAGCACATACAACACAGGCAACCGCTTATAACAAAGGCACTGAGCATCTTCCGCCAGTGTGAAGCAAAGATTTTTTGATAGGAATAGTTGGACTAGAAGATCCAATGGGTCCCTTCCAACTTGGTTGTTCTATGATTCTATGATTTAAAGTAAAATCTCACTCCCCATGCTGGGAAGGAGCATCAGTGTCCCACATCCCCCTGGATCCTGCCTTGCCTGCAGTGCTCAGCTAAGTGCAAGGGCAGGGGGGGAGTTTTCCCAGTGCACAGTGTAGATGAGCCCACCAGGGCAGAGCCCGTGTCTCCCAAATCCCATATTCCCTCTCCAAATCATCCACCAACCAAACCACACATTAACCTGCCCCTCACCGACTGCAGTATCTCAACGCTGGAGCTGAAAGGCAGCTTAGGTGCAGTGGTGGAGGGAGGGGGGTGGATGCTACCGAGCAGCACCAAGACACAAAATTTGCCTCAGAGTATAAAACACACGAGCGGTGCTTAAAAACTGAAAGCTGTTACTTTAATTACGGGCTTTCTGCTTTATCACCAATAGTGTTTCTCACACATTCATCAGCAAACCTTGTAATAAATCAATCGCGGGTAGCCAGGAGCTGCAGTCTGGCTCCTTCCCTTTCTCTTCCCTGCTCCCTGCGAGCTCTCGCACCATTAGTATGCAGTCCGGCACTGCCAGTCTGTGCATTTCTCATCGGCTTTGGACTGGAGCTGGTATCAAGCGGATGCCCCCAGCACAGATTTCACACAGCCAGCTTTGGCTGCGGGGAAGGCAGACGCTGGCACAGGAGACGGCGGACGTGCCTGCGTCTCTTCGGGCACGTCCCTGCGCACCGTGCGGCTATTTCTGCCCCCACCTTGCTCTGGGGGGGATGCAGGGAAGGGGCAGTCGTGTGGGCATCAGCTGCTGTGCAGGGTCCCACTCCATCTGCTCCTTGGTTTATGCCCAAAAATCCTGTTGGCAGGGCCAGGGTGGGGGCCTGTCGGCACGCTGGCTGTGCAGGGCTGTGACCCCCACCTCGAGTACAAAATACCTCCCGCATCAGCACCGCGGGGCAGCTCACCGTGCCTGTCAAACCCGGACAGAAAACTCATATCCGGGGAAGAACCACGTAAAGGAATTTTCCTTTGCCTTTGCTGTGCCCTTGTGCTCAAGGCAACCACAGAGTAGGCTCTGCTACCTGTCCCATACCTGAAAAAGCCATTTCTGCAAAGCCAGCTGGGATGGGGTGACACCAGCACAGGAGCTGCCAGGCTTAACCCCACACACAGGAATCATAGAATCATAGAACAACCAGGTTGGAAGGGACCCATCGCATCATCAAGTCCAACCACTCCTATCAAACACTAACCCATGTCCCTCAGGACCTCATCTACCTGTGCCTTAAACACCTCCAGGGAAGGTGAATCAACCACCTCCCTGGGCAGTCTGTTCCAATGCCCAATGACTCTCTGTGTGAAAAACTTCCTCCTAATCTCCAGCCTAAATCTCCCCTGGCGGAACCTGAGGTCATTCCCTCTTGTCCTGTCCCCTGTCCCTTGGGAGAAGAGCCCAGCTCCCTCCTCTCCACAACCTCCTTTCAGGGAGTTGTAGAGAGTAATGAGGTCTCCTCTCAGCCTCCTCTTCTTCAGGATAAACACCCCCAGCTCTCTCAGCCGTTCCTCATAAGGCCTGTTCTCCAGCCCCTTCACCAGCCTCGTGGCTCTTCTCTGGACTCGCTCCAGAGCCTCAACATCCTTCTTGTGCTGAGAGGTCCATAACTGGACACAGTACTCAAGGAGCGGCCTCACCAGTGCCAGGAATTCCTGGAAGGGTCCCCTGACTGTCATCCCAACTCCCAGACAAGTGAAAGTGCTCCTGCCCACATTGGTGGCGCGTCTGGAACAGGATTCAGCGCAAGGAATTGGGTTATAAGGGTGATAACTAAGCTGAAGATGCTGTTCCACACCTGCCTGCTCCTCAGCCTCTTGCTGGTCTCTGCAGCAAAGCCACCAGCAGCTCTGGGTGTACATTATATTACTCCAAACCCTTCATTTCTCCACTCCCCTTTCATCTCACTATCACCTCTCTGAGCTTCCTAAACCTTTGCTTTCCTCCTATTTGAGTGCTTCTGAGCTTCGTGGTTGATGGGAAGCAGGTAACGGTGGGTTGTGATGGACGAGGGGTGGACCTCTGCCACCCCTCGTCCATCACAACCCACCGTTACCTGCTGCTTCCCATCAACCACGTGAGCACTGTACAGATGTGCACAGCAGCAGCCCAGATGTGCACAGCTCACTGCCAGGCTGGCGATGGAGAGGAAGCAGCCGTCTCACCTCTACTGCCCTGCTCCGATCCAGCCTGGCTCAGCAGCGTCTCCCGGTCACCGGAGCTTCTGCTGAGCAAAAGGAGGCGACAGGGCTCCCTGCAGTTCCTACCGGAGCGAGTGTGCAAGTCAAATTGGCCTTGAAGACTAATTGGCCCTCTAATTAGCACTCTCAGCAGAGAAGCAAAGGACCAGGAGGAGTCTGTCTTTTCAGAGGAGGTGGCAGAGCCTTGGCTGGAGGAGAGGAGCAGCCACCCCTCCACACTGGGTGGGTGGAAAGGGCACACCAGCATCTTTAGGAGAATTCTTGGGAGCAGGAGCGGATTAAGAAGCTGAGATCATGGTCCCAGGAGAGCATCCTAAGGCGGAGGCAGCACACAACCTGCCCACTCCACAGCACACATCTTCCACCCCTCTGAGTCCCACCCCAGACCACGAGCATCTTCCTGGCATCTCCCCTCACCCGTTGCCAGCGCAGGAGACCAGCTCCAGCCCTCCCAGCCCAGGGTTCGTGTCTCCGTCACACACCAACTGCCTCCCTCCATCTCTCTTCCCTCCCAGACCAACACACGCACTTCCCTCGGCTTATCCCCTCCCTTAGCCCAGCATTAGGAGCTACAGGCTTGACATTTTCATCTACCATTATTTACAGGAGGGCAGATCCAAGGGACTGGTCACAGGTGATTTCTCCTCGCCACTGGCGCTGCTCCACAGAGAACCACAGGGGCCAGAAACGTCACTGCAGATATCATTAATTCTACAAATCCCCAAATCCCACTCTCCTGTCATCCCTGTGTCCCAGGAAAGATAGAGACAAATGTGCTAAAAACTGACTGGTCCCCCCCTCGCCTCCCCTGGCTGTCAACTGGAACACGAGCTGCTTTCCCACCCGAGCCCACGGGGCACGGAGCCCCTGGAGCCGGATCCTGCCTGGTCCATAGGCAAGTAAAGGAAGTGATGCACAAAAAGAATCATAGAATCATAGAACAACCAGGTTGGAAGGGACCCATCGGATCATCGAGTTCAACCACTCCTATCAAACACTAAACCATGTCCCTCAGCACCTCATCTACCTGTGCCTTAAACACCTCCAGGGAAGGGGAATCAACCACCTCCCTGGGCAGCCTATTCCAATGCCCAATGACCCTTTCCGTGAAAAACTTCCTCCCAATCTCTAGCCTAAATCTCCCCTGGTGGAGCTTGAGGCCATTCCCTCTTGTCCTGTCCCCTGTCCCTTGGGAGAAGAGCCCAGCTCCCTCCTTTCCACAACCTCCCTTCAGGTAGTTGTAGAGAGCAATGAGGTCTCCTCTCAGCCTCCTCTTCTCTAGGCTAAACACCCCCAGCTCTCTCAGCCGCTCCTCATAGGGTCTGTTCTCCAGACCCCTCACCAGCTTCGTCACTCTTCTCTGGACTTGCTCCAGAGCGAGAGAAGGTCCCTCCGTGGCACTGCTTTCCTGAGGTGAGCAACCAAGCCAGGGAAGAGCAAGAGTCACCCCTGCTTTGGATCCAGCTATGGAAGGACCTGAAACAAGGGCTGGTTGCACTCCCACGTGGAGCAAAGCTGAAGAGCGGCACTTGCAAACATAAACCCAAGCCTTTAGGCGCTTTCTTACTAAAAATAACCAATTGACACAAAGTCACTGGAACCACCAGAACCCAAAGGAGATGCTTGTGCCGAGATTGCTGACAGGAGCTGCCGGTGAACTGGAAATGCAGGTCACAGCTCCTCTTTGAATCATAGAATCATAGAACAACCAAGTTGGAAGAGACCCATCGGATCATCGAGTCCAACCATTCCTATCAAACACTAAACCATGTCCCTCAGGACCTCATCTACCCATCCCTTAAACACCTCCAGGGAAGGGGAATCAACCACCTCCCTGGGCAGCCTATTCCAATGCCCAATGACCCTTTCTGTGAAAAACTTCCTCCTAATCTCCAGCCTAAATCTCCCCTGGTGGAGCTTGAGGCCATTCCCTCTTGTCCTGTCCCTTGTCCCTTGGGAGAAGAGCCCAGCTCCCTCCTCTCTACAACCTCCCTTCAGGTAGTTGCAGAGAGTAATGAGGTCTCCTCTCAGCCTCCTCTTCTCTAGGCTAAACCCCCCCAGCTCTCTCAGCCGCTCCTCATAGGGCCTGTTCTCCAGACCCTTCACCAGCTTCATGGCTCAAATTGGAGGCAACTTGGCTCCCAGCTCAGATGAGCTCCACTGGCCATCGCTATTGCTCATGTGGATGGTCAGGAAAGAGGTGAGGTTGCTCCTAAATGCACCAAACTGCCCCTGTGACCCACAACATAGCTGGCCTTGAATCCTGTTGCCAGAGATAAATCCTTATCTAGCAAAGATGATGTCCCAGAACTGTCACCGTCATTAACCAGCGCGGCCACAGTGGGGCCAGAGGGGTCAGGCATCACCTCCACTCTCAGCTCAGACCAGAACATAACCAGCAAGGCTCCAGCAAAACACAGTGCGTGTGGCTCACAGCTTGCTGCTGGAGCGGGATCGGAGCGTGCGATCCCGGTGAGCTCCCGGCTCCTCTCCCTGCAGTGAGCGGCGCTGGCAGTAAACCCAAAGGGCTGGGCCGTGCGCGCACCATCTGCTGCTTTCTTCACCCAGTTGTGCCCCTGACCATAAGTGCTCTTTAATTATTTAATGTCTGTAAAATACCTCGAGACTTTGCATTGGAAGCGAGATGAACTGCACGACCTAAAATTGGTCTTTTCCATCTCAAACTCCTTGCATTTTATCCTGGGATGAAAGGAGCTCTATTAGGCAAAGCACCAGTATTATTAGATTTCCTTGGAGCCCTAACAAACGAATATTAGATTATTACTGCGGATGCATTTCTAAGGCACTCGTCACCAGAGTATCTGGGCATCAATTACACAGATTTCGAGATTAAAAAATGCTGCCCCCAGGAGAACAGGGTACAAAACCCCTTCTCTTTTTGCCTCCCTTCCCCATTTCTTCCAAGAACGTTCACCTCCCTCCCACTGCCGTGTGCGGAGCCAGAGCTGCTGACAAGGAAAGCTCTCTGGTTGATGGGCAACCCTTCAATCTTTGAAACATCTGAAGCGGCAAAAGCTTTTTGTAAAGACTGGCAGGAGTCAGCTGAAGAGATTTCAATGTGCAAATGGACATAAAAAAAAAAGATGCAAGAGGGGGGGAATGAAACGCCAGATTTATTGTTCTAAGGACAAAAGATTTGCTAGTCGATAAGATGACCCGATGGCCCAGCTCCAGCACCTACAGGTCACCCCACACAGAAAGCCGGTCCTGCTTTAGGGGTGAATGGGAAAAGCTGAAAAGTTGGGGTTTGACCGTGCTGATCGGCTCTCTGATCATTGCCTGCATTGCTATTGCCATTATGCTAACCCTAGCAACACCACAGGGATTGTGCTGGGGATTGAACACACAAACCCACAGCTAGAAGCGCTTGAAGGCTGAAGAGAAAAGATCAAAGTTTGGGATGGAAAACAAGAAAGGGCTTGGCCAAGATCACAGGGCTGGGCTGCAGCAGCGACCGGGACGCTGCTCATCCCCCAGGTCCCAGAGCTCAGTCAGGCTGGTGTGGGACCACGCAGCAGCACCCCTGTCGAACTCAGCCTTTCTTGCCTTCCAGCTCATTTTACTTCTAAAACTACTAAATATCATGATGCACATACGCCCTTTCATTTCAACAGCCAGGCCCAGAGATTGCTATTCAGCCCAATTTCAGAACCAAAGCATCACATCGATCGCTTTCTCTAACAGCATCAAGCAGTGCCCGTTCTAACCCATAGGTAACGCTTCACAGCCACACCCAGGAGATGCTTCCAGCCCCTCATTCACACAAGGGTCAAAACCAAAATAAAATTTAATTCTTTTCCCAGTCACTGCAGATACCAAGCTCCGTTCCCCAGTACGGCTTTACCCTGCCTCCACGGGCCAAGCCCAGCTGCTTGGCTCCTCGCAAAGCGCCTTCTGCATCGCTGGTGGAGACAAAGCCGGCTGTGCCGGCAAGCCCAGCTTTGTGCACCAGCCAGAGCAGCCACTGTGCAGCATGGAAAGCAGCTTTATTTCAATAAAAAAAGCCTTCAAAAGTCCTCCAACTCAATCCATAGGCAGGACTCCAACTTGGAGTCAGGACCAGAGTCTTCTGCAATCTCAGCTCTGCCCACACCAAGGACAGGAGACCTGCCCATCAGCCGCTGCTCACAGCACATCTCAACATGTAGATACACACACCTCCGAGGGGTCTGGTGCAACCTCCAAGCAGCACAGCTCTTGGCATCAAACTCCTTTGACCCTGCTGTGATGGGCCAGTCCCTCCGAGTGAAACCTGCCAGCCCAGGCAGTGGTGCCTCAGGGGTTAAACGCTTTGCAGGATGACTGGGAATGCCCAGCTCATCAGCATGAGAAATCCTGACCCACTTGGAGACCAGCCATGATCCTGTCACCCTTCCCTATAGGGAACACCTGCCAGCCAGCTTGTAGGAGAGAGGAAGGGAGCCAGGACTCTGCTCTGGGATGCGCTAAAGAGAGGGAGATTGGGATGGGCAGAACCCTAAGCAGAGGAAGAGAGCACAAGCAGAGGGATTTGGCTAAGTCTGAGGAGAACGTGGCTAGCAAAAGGAGCACACAACCAAGAGAAAGGGTATTACTCCTGCCCCACTGGTGCAGCGGCAAGATGCCAACACGAGCATCCAGCCAAGGGGTGTCAAAGGGGACAATATCTAGGTGCAATGGGACCCAGCACCAAGTGTGGATTCCAGGCACAGCCTGGCTCAGATGTTAATGAGCAAAAGTCACCACGACACCTCTTCTGAATGATTTTGAGTTACAAGGTCAATGTGCTCAGTCCTCTCTCGGGCAGAGCAGCAACTTGACCTTGTGCCTTCTGGTATAAGTACAGCCACGATGGCACTTTCCAACCCCTGCAAGGGTCAGGGCACCAACAGCATCTCCTCTCGGCTCCCAAGCTCCTTCCTTGCTCTGGCTGGAGCCCAGGGAGCTCACTGCTAAAGCCCCACAAGGCTGCAGGCCACCTCTCCCCCTGCCAACCCCACCAGACCAACTCCAGCACTGCTTCCAGTACCTGTGCTGAGAAGGAAAAAGATTCTAGCAAAACACTTGCCCTGCAGAGATTCATAATTAGGAAGAGGACGGATCCCCAAGGTTCAAAGGCCCATCCGTTCCTCCTCTCCTCAGCCTCTCCTCCATCACGAGCACCTCTCCATGTTTCACAAGCAACCTCAGAAATCAATGCTCGCTGAATCACAGTTAGTTCCTTTGGTTTATTTATCGTTTTCCCAGCTGGAACTCAAACCTCCTTCCGCCTGGAGAGAGCAGGGAAAGAACCACCCAGCGCTTCACAAGCGCAAACACTGCGGGAAGGGATGAGACAACACGGAGACGTGGGACAGGCAGGAGGCTTCCCTCCTAGCGCATCGCTTGGGGTGAGTAATCAGGATACGGATACGAGGGCTGGGAGAAGGGGGCCTCCGCATGCTGGGTGTTGAACAAGTTGTTGTCCTGAGTCTTTTTCTAGATGGTGCATCTCTTGGGCTGTGCTCAATGCTGCAAATTCTCCTACGATGACCGGATAAAGCAAAAGCGTAGGCACTTATCAAAAATCCCCAGGGGCAAGGACAGAGGAGGAGCACTAGGGCACATGTTGTGCCCCGATTTCTTCACCAGCAACACCTCCATCAACCTCACCACGCATTAACTGCCACCTTTGCCCCGGCCAAGCATCCGACGCTTCGGGTCAAGGACCACTTTGAAACAAGGAGGCAGGACTGGCAGGTTCCCATTGTGGCTCTGCCTGTAGCGACGCTGGGCAGGTCGCTGGAGCTCCCACCACAACAGGCCCCAAAACTCTTTCCTCCCCAGCCCCAAAGGGACTCAAACCCAACTCTCCAAACCCCTTTGGCTGGAGAGAAAAGCCACCCTGCAGCACCGCAGCTCGCTTCTTCCCAGGCCACCGCTCACCTCTGCGAAGTTAATTGCAAAGCCTGCAATGCCTGAGCAGAAGGCAATAAGCAGAGGCTCTCTGGAAAAGCCAATTCCCTCAATAAAAAGCTGAAGGGATTTCTGTGTGGAAGTGGGCAGAGAGGGGCAGGGGTGAGGGAGCCAAGTGCATCCAGACAATCACTAACGTGCGGATAAATAGCCAGTGCCAACAGCTGCTAAAGAAACACCTTCCCCGCTCCACACCGAGAATTGAAGTCTAATAATATCCCATCTGCACCCCCCCGCCTCATTCCCCTTTCTCCAGCTCCCTCCCCCACCCAATTACCGAGCCTGACATTATCCGTCATCTTCCTTTTGTGTCGGCGAGAATCCAAATGCAGACGCTGGGAAATTAATAATAATTGTTGTGTCAAAATGCGGGATGTAATCAGGATGCGGTGTGGAAGCTAATACAAACACAAACAAATGGTATTTATCCTCCCGAAAGATCCCTCCCCTCCCTTCCCCGAGGGCCGTCGATGATAATACTCGTGGAAGAGATGAATCAGTGCTAATATAGGGATTAGGAATAGATCCCAAACCCCAGCCTGGGCTGCAATCAAAAGGAGCGCTCTTAATTGAAATTAGAGCTGGGATTTCTGTGCCTCTGCAGAGATGGGTTAAGCCCACCGGGGCCAAACAGAAGGGAAAATAAAAATAGCATCTTTATTCCAGAACAAGAAGGTGGGCAAGGATGGAAAAAAGAGATCCTCTCCGGCTCCGGCACACCTGGCTTTCAGAGCCCTCGCTTTTCTGGCTGGGTTTTGTCCCAGCCTCCGATTCCCACAGGCAGGGCAGAGACGATGCGCTCCTGCCTCTCACACAGGCATCTCTCTCCCTTTTCAGCTCAAGCACGGGGTTCAGAAAGGATATTTCAAGATCAAACCGCGCCTCCCGTGCTCCGATGAAACCCAGAGATGAGCTCGGGGTCCTGTTCCTCATCCTCTCCTGAAACTTTTTACCATTCCACAAGTGAAATGTGCTCTTTACCCTGATGCTCACGCCAGGAAAGATAAGTGCCCTTGCTTTTATTCCTTTTATTCCGAAGCCAAGGCATGCAGGCATGAAAGGTGAGGGACAGACCACCAGAAAAAAGGCACAACTCCTGCTTTTACAGTTGCTTCAAACTCCTGCATCGCTCTCTGCTGCCTAGGATATCAGTCCCAGGGCACAAACGGCTTCATCTCCTGCTGGTTGCCAACAAGTAGCCCCCAAGCGAAGCACAGCTGAACATCTGCCATTTGTTCAGAAGGGCTGAGCTCTTCCTAAATCAAGAGGGATGCTCAGAAGCCAGGTACCTAACAGCAGCATCTCACTTGCTCTTTCTGAAGGTCTTGCTGACAGACTGACTCCTCTCACTTTCTCTCTCCCAGCCCTAAGCATCACCCTGAGCGTTCCCTCTCCGTGGGTGTTACTCAAAGGAGCCTCGTGCACACAGGATGCAGAAAAGAGGATTCAGACATAGTTTAGTCCCACAATTCCTAATTTCAATTAGCAATTCATAGAATCATAGAATCACCAGGTTGGAAGAGACCCACTGGATCATCGAGTCCAACCATTCCTATCAAACACTAAAGCATGTCCCTCAGCACCTCATCTACCCGTCCCTTAAACCCCTCCAGGGAAGGTGAGTCAACCACTTCCCGGGGCAGCCTATTCCAATGCCCAATGACACTTCCTGTGAAAGACTTCCTCCTAATCTCCAGCCTAAATTTCCCTTGGAGGAGCTTGAGGCCATTCCCTCTTCTCCTGCCCCTGTCCCTTGGGAGAAGAGCCCAACTCCCTACTCTCCACAACCTCCTTTCAGGTAGTTGGAGAGAGCAATGAGGATTCCTGTGCTTTAATTCCAAATCAGACTTCACTTCTAAAAACAGGTGTCTAAATTCTTGGCTTGGGAATGGGGCCACAGCCTATGCCTTCTGCTAGTGATATGAACCTAGAATGAAAAACAAGCCTAAAAATAAAGTAGCCAGCTCCAAACAGTCTTCATCCCAGCTAAGGGTGGGATTTGGTTCTTCACCTGCTTCCAGTGGCTTCCTCCACCCCCAGTCTCCCCTGCCCCTAGCCCCATTGTGCAAAAACACATTACTCTCGTTACTCTCTACAACTCCCTGAAAGGAGGTTGTAGAGAGGAGGGAGCTGGGTTCTTCTCCCAAGGGACAGGGGACAGGACAAGAGGGAATGGCCTCAAGCCCCACCAGGGGAGATTTAGGCTAGAGATTAGGAGGAAGTTTTTCACACAGAGGGTCACTGGGCATTGGAATAGGCTGCCCAGGGAGGTGGTTGATTCATCTTCCCTGGAGGTGTTTAAGGGACGGGTGGATGAGGTCTTGAGGGACTTGGTTTAGTGTTTGATAGGAATGGTTGGACTCGATGATCCGATGGGTCTCTTCCAACCTGGTTGTTCTATGATTCTATGAAAAAGCCACTTCCAGAGCTGAGATGCAGAAGGAAAACTCGCTGTGAAGCTGCCTGAAAGCTTGTGCAAACTTAATTCATCTGCTCGGCAGGAGCAGATCTTCCAGGGCAACCCAAGGGGTTGCAGGTCAAGAGAGACTCAGTCAAGTATGGCCAGCTGGAGATGACTTAGATGCATTCCTATTCCCCGGCTAAACTTTCTGTGACTACAGTGTCCTCTCCAGGAAAAGCTGGCACAGCAGCAAATGCCGCTGCCGCAGTTCACCCCAGCTGCATCGTCCCACGAGGACGCTGTGGGTTTTACAAGCTTCCTTGCACACTGGCTGGACTTTGATTTATCCCTCCAAGCCGCAGAAAGCTTTGCAGACACCAGGTTGACCAGATGGCTGCAACAACCAAGATTCCAGGGGATGATCTGGTTACACAGAGACCGGAGTTGTGAAGACCACCCACAAAACTCCTCTGTAGCTTTTGTTTGTGCAGTCAATTAAGAGTGCGGCAGGACCAGATCTGGATTAGTCTTAAGACCAGACTTTGAGAGCGGCTTCCAGCTCCGAAGCGCCTGGCTCATCGCAGCCACCGCATCCAGTACAGGTCTTGAGGCCAGTCCAGAGCTAAATTGATTTTAAACACAGGCACCATCTAGAAAGTGGGCGCTTTGGCAGCCAGATGCATTTGGAGTTGGTTTGCAGCTGGGCAGAGGAGACCATTAGGAGTTCAGGCATGTACAGCTAAATTAGCTCCCTGAGGTTACTCAGCAGGGCGGGGATTCATCTCAACCTGCTCCTGCTCCCAAAAAAACTTGGCTGTCTGGTCCAGCGCAGAAATCTGGCTCCTCCATCAGGAGCAGAGGGTGATGCCTCTAAAAAAACCTTACCTAAGGATGCTACGGACTCCGTTTTGGCACCGCTCCTCCCTGCTAACCACCCTAACGCAGGCTGGACCTCAGCCTCCACACCCCAGAGCTCCTGTAGCAAATTAGAACCCTCTGCCCAAAGGGGCTTGGCAGGAAAGCAAAGACCTGAGAAGTTCTTGTTCCTCCTGCCACTTCTAACCATGTACTTTATTCCCAGGCTGATTTTCCTGTCTGTAAAGCACATGTCCGCACTGTTGGCATCCCGAGGCTGGACAGCCTCCAGGTTCTCCTCCCGGCTGTACTATCCCCTCGCTGAGCCGGTGCTGCGCCTGCTTGATCCCTCTCAAAGTAACAAATTACGGCAGCAAAAGAGGAGCTAGCTGGGTGAGGACAAGCCTGCGAGACGCGGCTGCTCGGCAGCAAACCCCGAGCCCACGGCAGGGCTTCGTCTGGATCATGGATCGTTGCGAGCATGAAAATTCATTCATATGAATTTGGAATATAATACCTGACACAAGATGTATCACTGCTGCCACGCTGCAATCCCAGATAAGGACACAGCAGTAACAGATGGAGGAACAAGGCACTTATCTTGTTAGCTGATGGATTTATCTCTCCTTCCCCCACCCTTCCCTACATATTCCATAGTGTGCGGAGAGCCACGCTCCTCAGCCGAGCAGCATATGGAGCACGAATTGATTTCTTCCTAACACCCCATCCACACTTTAATTCAATAAGAGCCGGAGTGGCGGATAAACAGCTTGTTGTGCTAGGAAAATTTCAAAACAGTCAAGAAAATGTCAAACTGTCTTTTTTATGAGTGCCTTTTCTTTTTATCCTTCCCCCCCCCTCCTCTTTTCCTTTCTCTTTCCCCTCCTTCCCAGGGTCTCAGCACAGTGGCTGCAGCACAGAGCTCTGTGATCGAAGAGAATGGACCTTCCCCGGCTGCAGGGAAGCAGGGACCAGAGCAACTCCTGTCAGGCCAGTCCATGGCAGGAGGTGGCTTTGGTCCCATCCTTGGATGGAAGCTGGGAACAGAGCGGCTCTGGGTAAAAGATTAGGCAGATGGTTTCATCTGGCAGCTCCCTTAATCTCATTACTGGAGCTGGTGGAAGTTTTTAATGTGATCTCTCTTTCCTTCTCTATCCTCGCACTATTCAAAACGTCTTTTTTCCCAAAAAAACCCACCCTAGATACATTTCCTCGGTGGTTTCTTTGTCAAATACGAATAACAACTTTTAAGTTAAAAAATAAAATCCATTTTTGGCACACTCTCCCTCTCTTTCAGAGCTCTAGTTTAGCTCTGAAAAGGAGGAACTATTATAACAGAAAGGACGCAAAAGCACAATTAGATGTTTTCTGTTCCTTGCTCAAAAGGACGGAGCACTTCAGAAATGTGTCCCAGGTACCTCCAAATACCACAAACCACCTCGTGTGCTCTTGTCCCACAACGCAGCCTGCGCCAGCGACACACACAGAGCGGCTGTGGCCTGGGAGTTCATTTGGGGACACAGAGATCCGAACCTGAGCAGATACCAGCATGTTCCAGTGCTGAGGGTCCCTGCAGGCTGGCACACCTCACGCAAGCACCTTGCTTGAGCTGCTCCTCATGTCCATTTCCTTTAACCCCGTATCACAGAATCAAGGGATGGTTTGGTTTGGAATGGATGTCAAAGCCCATCCAGTCCCACCCCTGCCATGGGCAAGGACACCTCCCACTGGATCAGGGGCTCCAAGCCCCATCCAACCTGAACTTGAATCCCTCCAGGGACGGGGCAGCCACCACTGCTCTGGGCAACCTGGGCCAGGGCCTCCCTACCCTCACAGCAAAACATTTCATCCTAAGATTTCATCTCCATCACCCCTCTTTCAGCCAAAAAACCTTCCACCTCATCCCATCCTTGCACTCCCTGATCCAGAGCCCCTCCCCAACTTTTCTGGAGCCCCTTTCTGTACTAGAAGCTGCTCTAAGGTCTCCCTGGAGCCTTCTCTTCTCCAGGTTGAACAGCCCCAACTCTCTCAGCCTGTTCTCACAGCAGAGCTGCTCCAGCCCCCGCATCAACTTTGTGGCCTCCTCTGGACTTGCTCTAAAAGATCCACGTATATCATCCAAGAGGGTCACTGGGCACTAGCAGAGGAAGCTCAGGGACGGGGTTGAGTCACCTTCCCTGGAGAAGCTTAAGGGACAGGAGGACGAGGTGCTGAGGGATGTGGTTTAGTGCTTGATAGGAATGGTTGGACTCGATGATCCAGTGGGTCTTTTTCATCCTGATGATTCTATGACTACAACAAATGTAGAGGAAACCATGCCCACCCATAGTTAGATGCCATCGGTGGCTTCAGCAACCCTGGTCAGGAGGCAACATGACCATCACCTTATCCCACAGCACAGCCAGTTGCTGCTATAGCTCAAGCACGGAACCAGCATCTGCAAACCCCAAAGCAGGACAGCATCACCCACAGACCCACTGGGGCACAGAAATAAAGACAGAGAGAAGCCCACGGGCTGGGCAGCAACATGAGGATGCTTAGGGTCGCACGTCCCCACAGGGCGAGCGGGCAAGAGAAAGCAGCTGCTCCCAACATGCTGCAGCAGCAGCACAGGCTCACGGCAACTCTGGTCAGGTGCTCGCTGCGCACAAGCCAGGATTCCTTTGGGGGAGAAAGGACCTGCAGGAACATGTCTGAGGGAGAAGGGCTCTGTCCTGCTGCTTTCCACCTCTCTGCCATCCGCCTGATGCTGTGCTGGAAGACGAAAGCCGTCTCCCCACCCCCTCTGCAGCAGAGCAGTGCAGAAGGCTGCAGGATCCTGCAGGGAGCCGGCGTGTTTAGCATGCAGGAGAGAGCGCCGAGCAAAAGCCCTGTCTCTTGCCACGGTGCACAGGGCCTGCCAGGAGCAAGAAAAAGCTGTTGGAAGAAGCAGGGTGGCAGGCGAATTCATAGCCCCTCCGCTGCTCCCGTCTGGTTCGTGGTTGCAAAGCAGGGCTTGGGTTTGGCTCCTACCCTCTTTGCCTCAGTTTCCCCCTGCAGAGAGCGGTGACAGCTCAGAGCAGCGGGACAGTGCTAGGATTCTGCCATCTCTCCTGTTACAGCTCCAAACTGTTGGGCAGGAGCACTGGGCAAACCACCTCTTTGCTCCACCTTTTCCTCCCTGATTGCAGCTCCTGCCGGTTTAGAAAAGGAACCCACAACCCCTGATGACAACAGCAGGACCCACACACCCTGCCCAGCACCAACCTGTGCCACGGCCCCAGCCTAACACCGAGCTCCTCTCCTCCACAGCAGGCTGGGATTTGTCCCCTCCCACCCTTACCCATCGCTGGCGTCCCCACCTTGTCCTGTCCTCATCTTGTCCCATCCCTGTGCGCCTCCAAGGCCACACCAGGGAAGGGACCAAAGCAGAAGAACGCGGTTACCCATTTAACGTCTCTGCTCATCTCCAACCCCCTACACCCACCTGCAAAAGGTACCACGAGTACTTCTCCCCCCACTGCCCCCCATGCCCCTACCCTTCCAAACTTGCCTTTTTCAAGCAAGGCTCTCACCAAGCACCCAATTACAGCTCCATGGCCAAGGATGAAAAGCTGCTCTTCCAGAGCATCCTGTTTTCTCTTTTTTTTTTTTTTTTCTCCTTTTCAAGGTTCCTTTTCCCTCCCTTCTCATGAGGTTAAAGAGCTAAAGACCAACTCAGAGACAGATAATAGAGTGACAGTGCCTCATAAAAAGCAGCCGAAGCTTTGGAGAAAGCTGGCATACGGTGCATTAGGGATTTCTGTCGCGGCAGCTGGGAGTAACAGTGACCCTCTGAACTCAATTTGCTCCACAGCTTTAAAACGAAGGCAAGCCTCTGGGCTGTCTAAACTCCTCCTCTGGTTTCTAAGGGTGGCTGCAGACTCCTGCACAAGCTCTCGGGGACCCAGGACACTCCTCACCCTAGGCATTCGCTCTTGGTTCATACCTGGGGATGGAGGCGGCATCCAGCCCTGCAGGGATGAGGTTAGGTGAGGGAATAAGCAATGCAGTTAGGTGGGATGTGGTGTAAAAGGGAATGCAACCTACCAAAGAGAGCAATAGTGAGCCCTGGGGTGGGGATCCATCCATTCATTCTATTTATTGACAGGCTGAGAGAATTGAGGGTGTTCAGCCTGGAGAAGAGAAGGCTCTGAGGAGACCTTAGAGCAGTTTCCAGTATGAAAAGGGGCTCCAGGAAAGGTGGGGAGGGGCTCCGGATCAGGGAGGGCAGCGATAGGATGAGGGAGAATGTTTGAAGCTGAAAGAGGGGAGATGGAGATGAGATCTTAGGATGAAATGTTCTCCTGTGAGAGTGGGGAGGTCCTGGCCCAGGTTGCCCAGAGCAGGGGTGGCTGCCCCATCCCTGGAGGGGTTCAAGGGCAGGTTGGATGGGGCTTGGAGCTCCTGATCCAGTGGGAGGTGTCCCTGCCCAGGGCAGGGGTGGGACTGGATGGGCTTTGAGGTCCCTTCCAACCCAAACCATCCCATGATTCACTACAAAGTGGTAACAACCAGAGCACTTTCATGCAGCAGCCCCTCATACTGTTCTCCATCCTCGAACTATAGGGGTGAGGGGGAAAGCATGCAAGGTTCACGCTGCTGCATGCAAATCGCTCAGTCTTGCTGCACAAACTCATCACATTCCCCTCTGCAGCTGCCTCCTTTTTTTTTTTTTTTTTTTTTTAAATGAGTAGAAATTCTTCCCACTACGCATTAGCGCCCAACGTAATGGTGCAAAGCATTTTTCATTTATCATCATAATGCCAGTCAAACGAACCCCCTAATAACATAAATGCAAGAGGAAAGCTATTAGAGTTTATTTGTGCAGTGGCTTTGAACTCGTCCCCACTGCTCCGACCGTGTAACTGGAGGGGATGGATGGAGCTTACATCTTGAAGCCCTTTCATTGAAAGGCATTCCTCAGCCAGCCAGTCTCCCCCTCGCAGACCACTGCAACTCCGCAGGGGTTGCTGTATTTGATGAATTATCAAAATAAATACCTAAATACCTGAATTAAACCAGTCCTGCCTAGAATCACAAGCAGCCACAAAGAGCTTTTGTGCCTTCCCACAGGTATGATGTGTTCTACGTCAGGGTACAATACACCTGGCTACTAACGTTCACCTTCAGCTAAAGAGCATAGAACCATCACAGAATCACAGAATGGTTGAGGTCTGAAGGGTTGAGATCTTCGAGTTCTTTGCCTGCTATTCCTCCCACGCATACCTGAAAACAAGCATTTACCTTCTGCACCACACAGCCCTGCGTGAGCCTCCCATCCCAGCTCTGCACCTCCAACAAAAAACCATCAGAGCTTCAACATTGCTCAGTCCAGACCTCCTCGTCTGCAGCCACACACTAGACGTGCTAGAGATACCCATGGTCATGCAATAGTTCTGATGATGCTGATGAGGCTCCTGTGCACAAAGAAACTTGCCTGTATCATAGAATCATAGAATCACCAGGTTGGAAAAGACCCACCGGATCATCGAGTCCAATCATTCCTATCAAACACTAACCCATGTCCCTCAGCACCTCATCCACACGTCCCTTAAACACCTCCAGGGAAGGTGAAGCAACCACCTCCCTGGGCAGCCTATTCCAATGCCCAATCACCCTTTCCATCATTTTTTTTTTCCTAATGTCCAGCCTGACCCTCCCCTGGCAGAGCTAGAGGCTATTCCCTCTCATCCTGTCCCCTGTCACTTGGGAGAAGAGCCCAGCTCCCTCCTCTCCACAACCTCCTTTCGGGTAGTTGCAGAGAGCAATGAGGTCTCCCCTCAGCCTCCTCTTCTCCAGGCTAAACACCCCCAGCTCTCTCATCCGCTCCTCATAAGGCCTGTTCTCCAGCCCCTTCACCAGCTTCATTATATGTAAAAGTACATAG
The DNA here is from genome assembly GCA_033558105.1 of Coccyzus lansbergi. NCBI lineage: Eukaryota > Metazoa > Chordata > Aves > Cuculiformes > Coccyzidae > Coccyzus > Coccyzus lansbergi. The sequence goes on from JAUMJK010000146.1 coordinate 1,845,423, forward strand.
AAGATTCAAATCATTCCTCTCCACAACTCTTCACTCTCCTCTGCTGTATTCATTCCCATCCTCTGTTTTCGCCGCAAGGATCTTTCCCTCCCGCCCTGCCGGACCATCCACATCACTCCAGATCCAGCCCTCAGCATCCCTCATCCCCACAATCTTCCAGCTTAACTTGCCCGAGCAGCTCTCAGCCCACAGCAGCTCCGTCCTGGAGAGTCATCACAACCATTTCATTTTATATACGCTAATTTCCTCATTACGCCTAAATTAAATGCATATTTCAGAACCTACGAGTGAGAGCAAACTGTTCAGTCTTATGCTTTATTAAACAAAAATCTTTGTGTGGAAAAGAGCCGCGGTGCCAAACGACAGTCCTGCTGATGGGGCCGAGCGATTCCCAGCCGTACAGTAACCGGCGTGTCAAGATGTGCAGAGCTGGCAGTGAGGACCCGCACTGCGGAGGGAAACACAACAGCACCCGCCTGACAAATTAGTTTACTCATTAAGTTAAGAAGCCTATTTTGCTCCACTTCTGCAAATCAGTGCGCTTCGCAGTCAAGAAACTTCCAGGGAAGGGAGGCACCCGGCGCAGCTACAAGGCAGCAGGAACCTCAGCTGTTGCCACAACCAGACTAGAGTGCGGTTTCTCCCCTTCACCAGTGTCTGTTGGAGAGGGGAAAACTCACTGTATGATGTGATAGCAAGAGTCAGAATGGGCTGGGTTGGAAAGGAACTTAAAGATCATCCAGTCCATTTTCCTGCCATGGGCAGGGACACCTCCCACTGCATCAGAGGCTCCAAGCCCCATCCAACCTGCCCTTGAACCCCTGCGGGGATGGAGCAGCCACCACTGCTCTGGGCAACCTGGGCCAGGGCCTCCCCACCCTCACAGCAAAACATTTCATCCTAAGATCTCATCTCAGTCTCCCCTCTTTCATCTGAAAACCATTACTCTTTGTGCCTCTTGACTGATTCCTTCCGAGCATCCTGCACTTGGGATCACCGCATGGGTGCACACCCAGGATCCCACCCTACTCATCATGTTTCTCCTTGGAAGAACCAACTCTGAAATATAATCCTTAAAAACAACCAAACCAACAAACCCCATTCTTTGAGATCATTTTTGAAGGGCAGACAGTGGTTTGGATGCTGCAGGGCTCCCTCAGCCTGCAGCCATCATCCCGAGACAACAAGGCTGTTGTACAGCCAGGTCTTTGTCTCTGTGGTGTAAGTTGGCATTGGAATAGGTTGCCCAGGGAGGTGGTCGATTCCCCTTCCCTGGAGGTGTTTAAGGGATGGGTGGATGAGGTCTTGAGGGACTTGGTTTAGTGTTTGATAGGAATGGTTGGACTGGATGATCCAATGGGTCTCTTCCAACCTGGCTGTTCTATGATTCTATGATTGTAAGTTGGAGTCACGGTACCATCGCTGAAGAACAGTTGGTGGTGGGAAAGAGCATCCCATGTCAAGAACAACAGGCAACGCTGGAGAGCAGAGGTACCCATCATCTACCCATAGCCAGAACCAACCGCCTATCAGCCACCTTCCCTTCTGCTCTTGCAGTCATACAAAGCAATAAAAACAACCATCAATAAAACCTATGGATATATCTGAGGAGCTCTACCCCTGCCTCTCAGTTTGCAGTCAATGGGTTCTGGGACAGACTTTGCAAAGACTCGATGATCCGATGGGTCCCTTCCAACCTGGTTGTTCTATGATTCTCAGAGCTTCCCTGGGTGCAGAGGGGCGGTGAGAGCAGAGCAGGAGGGGAGACAAAACTTGGAAAGATGACACGAATTGAGAGCAACAGTCACAGCAGAGGAGGGCTCGCAAGAAGGGAAGACAATAAAACCCAGGGAGGCAGACAGAGATTAATGAGTGTTTCCCAAATACAATAATTTCTGGACATCCCCACATTAAATTTAAAATCCTCATGGGCTATTGAGGACTGCATCTCTCTGACCCTGCGCTCAGAGGGGAGAGGTCCTGGCTGGCTTTGCAGGACCCAGTCACTGCCAATTCACCCCACAGCACATCCATCTCGGCCTCTGAGCGCACAGGGGCCGTGTTTTCTGCTGCAACGTGGCTCCAAGCCTGTGCGTTTGTGCCTCCCCTGCAGCAGCACATCCAGCTGTCTGCTGTTGAGCATCGGTGACACATCCAAGCACATGGGCTGAGGACACGACACCCTGTTTTGGGAAGGCAGCTGTTAATGAGCCTACGCGCATCCCTGCCTCCAGACTGGGACACTGCTGTAACCCCTGAGGAGATGCTAAATTACATCCACTGGGGGTGGCTCATTGCTCCCCATGGACAGAGAGCAGCTCAGGGAGGTTCAGCCCTGAAATCCCAATGTTTAACTCCAACTCAACGCACAAGCCAGCCACGGGCTTCGGCAGAGTTTATTTTCACCATGGTTGGTGCCAGTATTTTGCACGAGCAAAGCTTATATGGTTGTAGTTTATTTGGTGCTGCTGGAGAGGCAAATCCTGCCCTGATTCTCCTGCTGCACTCGAAGGGAATAGGATTGTTTTTCAGAGTCTGAATCTGTTGTTGCAATCCCAGAGTTTGCTGTCCATAACCATGTGTGCATCCAAGCCCTGCAGGAACCACGCTTGAGCTGCTACAGCCTGGCACTGCACTCTCTTAAAAAGCTCCCACAAAGCCCATGGGAAAGGGGACTTCTTCCCACAATCTCCACAGGAACCACTGAAGCAGATAGATCTGCTCCAGCAACCATCAGTGTGTCCTGCTGAGACCCCCTGGCTTGCAACCACATCTGCTTCACCAGTCCCGTCTCTGCCCAAGGCTAACTTGTTGCTCCAGAAGCAGTTTTTCCAGCACTGCAGTCCCCGTCAACTCCCCATCCAGATTTCTGGGCTGTGCAGAATTGCTTTATTGATATTTAAAGGTCTTTGTCAACCTGGCCTCACAGATCCTTGTTACGGAGGATGCAATCCACTCACCAATTCTGCTGCTTTAAAGTTGAGTCAAGCCTAAGTTATTTTTTACCCATTCTGGCTGCTGTGACAATCATCGGCTTTGTGACAAGAAGCATCCCCAGGGCCACGTCACAGTCCCACAGGGTCCACTACAGCCACCAAATCCTTTCAAGCAATCGTAGATAGCGATGAGGTCTCACCTCAGCCTCCTCTTCTCCAGGCTAAACCACCCCAGGTCCCTCAGCCACCTCTCAAATCAGGTTTGTTCTCCAGCCCCTTCATCGGCTTCGCTGCCTTTCCCTGGAGAGGGTGAGAGCCAAGGGCACGGGGGCTCCATCCCTGGCAAGCCCTTCCCAAGCCAAGAATGAAGAGACAGACAGAAGGATGCGCTGTACATAAAGCACAGCAGGACACAGTCCATCAAGCCCCTGTTCTGTGTTCAAGTGAGCTCAGCGTTTGGGAAGGTGCCTGGAAAAGCCCAGCAAAGGCAGACTGCAGCCTTTGAGGGGAAGGTAATTTGGGTGAGAGCGGTGATGAAATGATAGAGTTCACAACCCGATGGAGAGCAAGCTGCGGAATAAGGATAACGGACTTCAAAAGCCAGATTTCTACAAATTCAGGAAGCTGGTAGATGGGGTCTCCCGGGAAAATAATCTAAGATACAAAGAAGGGGAGAGCTGGCAGTTCCTGAAAGAGACTATATTACATGCACAATAGCAGGCTGTCCCCATGCAAAGGGAAGATAGGAAGCAGAGTAAGAGGCTGCTAGGGCTGAATCAGAAGCCATTCAGTGACCTAGAAATAAAGGAGCAACCAGAGGAAAAAAAAAAAAAAAACCAAACCAATAAAATACAGAAACAAGGGCTCATAATTAGGGACGGGTAGGACAGAATCGCAATAGCAAACGGGGATAAAGTCAGCAGCACTAACATGCAAAACAAGTTTAAATTAGCGAGGGACACGAGAGGAGAACAAAAACGCTCTTGGACGTGTTCAAAGGAAGAGGAAAAGGAAGGTGAGGTCCATTACCAAGCAGGAGAGAAAAGCATGCGGCAGAGATCTTCGCTGCCACGTTCGATTACAGATGTATAAAGGAAGGTGCACAGTGAGCAGACAGCTCCAAAATATACTTTAACAGGGAGACGGGCATTCATAGAACAACCAGGTTGGAAGAGACCCATTGGATCATCTAGTCCAACTATTCCTATCAAACACTAAACCAAGTCCCTCAAGACCTCATCCACCTGTGCCTTAAACACCTCCAGGGAAGGGGAATCAACCACCTCCCTGGGCAGCCTATTCCAATGCCCAATGACCCTCCGTGTGTAAAACTTCCCCCTAGACTCCAGCCTAAACGTCCCCTGGTGGAGCTTGAGGCCATTCCTTCTTGTCCTGTCCCTTGGGAGAAGAGCCCAGCTCCCTCCTCTCTACAACCTCCTTTCAGGTAGTTGTAGAGAGTAATGAGGTCTCCTCTCAGCCTCCTCTTCTCCAGGCTAAACACCCCCAGTTCTCTCAGCCGCTCCTCATAGGGCCTGCTCTCCAGCCCCTTCACCAGCAGGGAGGAAAGAGGGTTAAAAATTATCTGGCAGAGACTGAAGCTTTCCTGAGAGCGCTGAAAAATCAGGCAGAATCATCCCTGAGCCACCAGCGCTGCTCTTTGGGAGCCTTGTGGAGGCCAGCAGAAAGGGCAAGAAATCTTCATATCTTTAAGGGAAAGAAAAAAAAAAAACGCCAGGAGCTGTAGGCAATCAGCTGAGCTTCAATCACCAGAAAGATACCAAAACAAACGATGAAACTATCACAGCCTGTAAATCCTGGGAGTTTAATAAAGTGAGGGAAAAAAAAAAAACCCAAACCCACAACCACCACCAACATGAGTTTGTCAAGAACAGATCATGTCAAACCAACCTAATTTCCGCTTTGACAGGGTAACTAGACTGGGTGGATAAGAGGAAAGCTGTAGACATGATATACCTTGACTTTAATAAGGCTTCTGATGCTGGTCCCACATGGCACCCTCCGAGGAAAGTTGAGGAAACATGGGCTGGATGTAATCGCTGCGGCTGAGGGCAGAGGGGAGGAGGGATAACAGCCTGTTGACAAAGCGCTCTCAAAGAGCTCTTATCTATTATTTACGACCAAGCTAGGAGGGCAGCCTACAGCGGGATTCCTCCGGGGCCTGTCCCGAGCCCTGCTCTCTCCAGCATTTGCATTTAACAGCTTGCATTGCGGATCCAGGAGCACTCTTATTAACATTTGGAGATGATGCCAAGCTAGAAAGAGAGGGGTTGGAAGGACTCTGAGGGCAGGACCAGAATCTCAAATCATCTCCGGAACCAAGCAATAGGAAATCCAATACCGACAAGCATGATGTGATATGCTTGGGGAGGGGAAAATAAATGAAGTATCTTTATAAAAAGGAGGAAAAACATCAAGGGAAGCACACACAGAAGAGGGCGTTACAGCTGAGCACAAACCATGAAAGAAACAACCAGGCTACAAAAGAAGGCAAATCATAGAATCACAGAGTTAACCAGGTTAGAATCACAGAATCACCAGGTTGGAAGAGACCCACTGGATCATCGAGTCCAACCATTCCTATCAAACACTAAATCATGTCCCTCAACACCTCGTCCATCCATCTCTTAAACCCTTCCAGGGAAGGTGAATCAACCCCCTCCCTAGGCAGCCTCTGCCAGTGCCAAATGACCCTTTCCTTGAAAAATTTTTTCCTAATGTCCAGTCTGAACCTCACCTGGTAGAGCTTGAGGCCATTCCCTCTCGTCCTGTCCCCTGTCACTTGAGAGAAGAGCCCAGCTCCCTCCTCTCCACAACCTCCTTTCAGGTAGTTATAGAGAGCAATGAGGTCTCCCCTCAGCCTTACGTTAACATGAGCACTGTAAGGACAAAGAAGAATTATTTTTCTCCACTGGATCTAACTCAAACCTTCAGCCGCTGTACTTGATCGTGAGCTGGACGATGCGCTTTCCAAAAAAGAAAAGGTGAAGTCAATGTGGCTTAACACATTAGCACGTGCCTGCTGACCTGCGCTAACCACATCAACTTCTTCCGCAGCGCGTGGGGCTCTGCCCAACCTCCAGGTGGAGGTTCCCTTTCGTTGCAGATCAATCTAAACTGCATTTGCCACAGTGCAAGAGACGCGTCTCTAACTGACACGATGCAATCGATTGCACGGCCGAGCCACGGCCGAGCAGGGCTGAGTCCGTGGAATAGCAATGAAATCGGTGAGAGACGCAGACAACTCTAAAGATAAAAGACGCTGGGGTTTGCTTTGTCACTAAAAGAAAAGATTGAGTAAGACGTGACAGCACATTTCCCATACATAAATATCACATGAAGGAAGTGGCAAATGATTATTTATCTTATTCCTTCAAAGAGGCAGAAGAAGGAAACAACCTACTTTGCTGCAGAGACAACTTTGGTTTGGTACTTGGAATAACTTTGCCTCAGGCTCAAAAAACCCTTGCAGAAGGTCTCCAGGAAGGTATCTCACCTCACAGAATGGTTTCAGTTAGAAAAAACCTTTAATATTGAGTCCAACCATCAATTCAACCCTTCTAAGCCTACTAATAGACCATATCCCCAAGTACAATACCTACTCATCTTTTAAACCTCCAGTGATGGTGACTCAATCACCTCCCAGGCAGCCTCTTCCAATGCTTGACAACCCCGTTGGTAAAGAAATTCCTCCTAATACCCAAACTAAATCTCCCCTGGTAACTCTTGAGGCCATCAAAGGGCAGTTCTGTTGCCGATGAAGGATGTCCCACGTGTACCCTAGTCCATCCCAGGGCTGTAGCAGCTGGGATCCCACCTAGACCTATGGTATGTAATCCCCCAGAGGTTATTAAGCCGCAGACTAAGACATAGCAAGCTTTCCCATTTCACAAACACGCTGTGGCAGCCTAACAATGGTCTGGACCGTGAAACCACTTCCTCCTGCCAGCAAGCAACCACCGTGCAAGTAATCTCTGCAACATCAATGAGATCCGTCTGTGAGCACCTGCTCACCAGTGGGAGCAAAGGCTCCACCGCCCAAGACAACGTGACCCCACAAATCACAGCAAGCCACACTCAGCACTTTTATTCTTTATTATAACAGTTCAGACAGCTCCATTATTTATGCAGGTTACTTATTCACGTTCCATTTCCAGGGACAACCTGCTTCACTTGGATAGAGTTGTCATGGTCTCTCCTCTCTATTCACCCCAGCTCTTTATCTGGTAACCGGACACGATGCTACTACTGTTCATGCAATAATGTCGGCTTTGATTAGGCAGACATCCCACCCATCTCAGCCCATCGTGGGTGACCATCCTGTTATTCATTTGTCCCCTCTCTCGCTCCACACTCGAGGCTTCTGAGAAGGGAAGGATTGAAAAGGCTCAGGCAGAGATGACAGCTAAGCCTCAGACACCGACTGACAGAAGCACTGAACATTTCCCGAGGCAACTCAATCAGACCAGGTTTCCCGGCCACCTCTAGAAACCGAAGGAGCTAAACCAATTCCAACAAATATTCCTCCTACCCAGAGACACAGCAGGAGCCAGTCATTAAGAGCAAGGTGGCTGACAGGTTGAATTCAATAGAGAGATTCGATATATTTCCATATCCCGCAGCACCTCAGTGCTTTAATCACCTTCATTTCGAGGCTGCACCTCGACAGGCAGATGAACTTCTGTTTTACAAAGATCTAAAGGTCAAAAGGTTACGGTGGTGGGTAAGTACTTGTCTGCAAGCTACCTTCAATCACATCATTTGCCCCCAAGCAAGCAAGACCCTAGGTCAGACCCTAGGCATCCCAATCCTGACCTCCCATCACCCAAGCTGAAGGGGAACAGTGGCTCTTGAAGCCAGTCGGCTCTGTGAAACACATCCTTCTTCCCCTGGAGGGGCTCAGTTTCCCTTTCTGAAGTGCTGACACACTGTAAAGTTTCACCCCCAGTGAGAAAGCACTTAGGGAAGAAAAAGTATTTCTAAGAGTGAAACACGTCATTGCCAGAACTTGTGACTGCTCCTCTGCCAAGCCCCACGCGGATCCAGCACCCCCAGGAACCATCAACAGCTCAAACCCACATCTGCAACATCTGTCCTCCCCATCACATCTCCTCCCCACGGCATGTAGGATTTCCCAGCTCACACAGAGGTGGAAGGAATAAAAATAAAACTCAAAACAGCCAAACCAATCATCTTAAAATGCTTAACTCTGGTTAAACAAAGGGAGGGTTCTCCGAAGAGCGATTAGCAGCAGAGCAACAGCCTAACTAGGTTTCAGACGACTCTCCAGGCTCACATTTCTGGCTGTCGTCTCTCAGACAGGACTCTGCAAGGTCTATACCTATTGCAATGGGTGCTGAGCGCCTCCAAGCACTCGTGGCAGCCTTCAGGTTCATAGAATCACAGAATCACAGAATCACCAGGTTGGAAGAGACCCATCAGATCGAGTCCAACCATTCCAACCAATCTCTAACCCATGTCCCTCAGCACCTCATCCACCCGTCCCTTAAACCCCTCCAGGGAAGGTGACTCAACCCCCTCCCTGGGCAGCCTGTTCCATTGCCTAATGACCCTTTCCGTGAAGAATTTTTATCTTGTGTTGAGCCTGACCCTCCTCTGGTGGAGCTTGAGGCCATTCCCTCTCGTCCTGTCCCCTGTCACTTGGGAGAAGAGCCCAGTTCCCTCCTCTCCACAACCTCCTTTCAGGTAGTTGCAGAGAGCAATGAGGTCTCCCCTCAGCCTCCTCTTCTCCAGGATAAACACCCCCAGCTCTCTCAGCTGCTCCTCTTCTTCTCCAGCCCCTTCCCCAGCTTCGTGGCTCTTCTCTGGACTTGCTCCAGAGCCTCAACATCCTTCTTGTGCTGAGGGGCCCACAACTGAACACAGGATTCGAGGAGCTTTCTCACCAGTGCTGGCTTTATCACAAACAGAAAAAACACAATACCTGAGCCAGAAGCACTCTCAGCATAGATCGGGTACAAGGATTTTTAGTGATTTCCTCAATATTTCACTTACCCTTGCTTAAAAAATAAAGGCAAGAACCCCAGTTGACCCTGTGTGTTCACCTCTCCTCTCTGGCTTATTACAGGTGTGACCCACGTACCTACCAAAGATCAACACCACCAATGCATTTCACGATCTATAAACAGACATGTGTTTCCACCTCACCTGCAAAAAGAGCTACAACAAGCATCAGTTCCCAAGAAATCACATGCCGAGAGCAGAAAAACTCCCCAATTCCAACTTCCAGCCTCCTCTCTGAGCTGTCCTTTGAGGTGCTTAATGGTGGCAGTGGCTGAGAGACGCTCTAATCAGTGCATCTAATTTCAAACGGTGTAAGGACCATGTTATGCCTCGGGATAAATGTGAAAGGCTGTCATTGAAGTAAGAGAGAGGTACGCACTTCAGAAGCAGGAATTTGGCCTTAAAAAAAAAAAAAAGTCCCTAAAACTAAAATATTAAAGTGCATTTAAAAACATAATAAGGCAGATTAGCAATCAAACAGAGCGGCTTGCTAGGGGATTGATAAGCAAGAAGGATTCCAGGGGCAGATTCCACTACTGAAAAAAAGGCCAGAAAGGCCTTGTTTAGAGTAAAAACTACTTTTGATCCTAAATACAGCATGGAAATTCATTTTTTTTCTCATGCATTTTCCATGAGAGAACAAGCCCAATCAGCCTTGTTTAAAGCAGCGATGCTGAAGCTCCCACCTGGAGCGCGCGATGCTGGGAGGGATGGGAAATTGCCTGGTGACTCAGTGGCACGATGCAAGCTCCGGTCCCCTCCCCCTCGCAGATATTCAAAGCGCTTTCGACCCGTTCAGAAAAATCATTTGACCCAGTCTGGTCCCAATTTTCTGAACCATGCAGCAGAAGAGCTGCAGAAGTCCTGCGGGCCTAGGGTGCCCAGAGAACTGGTGGCTGCCCCATCCCTGGAGGGGTTCAAGGCCAGGTTGGATGAGGCTTGGAGCCCCTGATCCCATGGAAAGTAGGTTATTCTCTCCAGGGAGGTTATTCTCCCTCTGTACTCAGCACTGGTGAGACTGCTCCTTGAATCCTGTGTTCAGTTCTGGGCCCCTCAGCACAAGAAGGATGTTGAGGCTCTGGAGCGAGTCCAGAGAAGAGTCACGAAGCTGGGGAAGGGGCTGGAGAACAGGCCCTATGAGGAGCAGCTGAGAGAGCTGGGGGGGTTTAGCCTAGAGAAGAGGAGACCTCATTGCTCTCTGCAACTACCTGAAAGGAGGTTGTGGAGAGGAGGGAGCTGGGCTCTTCTCCTAGGTGACAGGGGACAGGACAAGAGGGAATGGCCTCAAGCTCCGCCAGGGGAGATTTAGGCTAGAGATTAGGACGAAGTTTTTCACGGAAAGGGTCATTGGGCATTGGAATAGGCTGCCCAGGGAGGTGGTTGATTCACCTTCCCTGAAGGGGTTTAAGGGACGGGTAGATGGGGTCCTGAGGGACATGGTTTAGTGTTTGATAGGAATGGTTGGACTTGATGATCCGATGGGTCTCTTCCAACCTGGTGATTCTATGAAAGTCTCCCTGTCCACATTGAGGCTTAGTGGTCCAAGGAAAATGAGTGGGAGATGTTTCTCCCAAGGGCCCATCCACCATGGGAAGAGGAGTGACATTCTCGTGCCAATGTCAAGAGGGATCCCAGCTGCATTCTCCCAGCTCAGCCTGAGCTGCTTCGCCTGGGGGAGCTCCAGCTGATCTCCCCCTCCCTCCCCAGTGCACTTTCATGTTCAGGCAGCCCTCGCTTCCCTCAAAACACAGGGATGTTCAAGCCTTGTTTCTTTGTCTGGGGTCAGGGAAACTGAAAAGATAAGTGTATAATCCTTTCACAAGTTAATTAAAGTACCGATCCATCCTTCATTCAAACCATTAGCCATGGGTTTTCACAATTAATTATTTGGAACCAAATCAAACAAACAAACAGAAGATGACACAGGAAGGAGAAAGCAAAGCGGAGACAGGGCCCTCCTGCTGCAGAACACTAGCAAGGCTTCTCCTGCCTTCGTTAGCAAGACACAAGCTTGTTTTAACCAGCACAAGGGTGTGTTGGAGGTGAGGGCTGCCCTGCTTCACTGCTTCAAGTTGGGGTGCGATGTCAAGCTGCTTCTGCGACCTGCAAGAAACCTTTGTCTCTCTCCTCACTGTCTCCTCAGCTCTTCATGCCACAACTCACTGCTGTGTGCCCTACCCAGTGCACCCTCCCTGTGTCCCCAGCAGAGCCTAGAATTGCAAATAAACCACAAATTAATGATTTGCTAACTATGAGGTCTCCTGGCTGAGGTCTTGCTAGGCTGGGGAGCTTGGGTGGACAGGAACCAGTGCTCCCAGCATCTTCCAGCACTCGCATGCCCTGGTGCCCAAGGGCTCACAAAAGAACTGCAGAACCTCAAGCGAGCTGAAAGCAGAGGATTTTTTTCCAGCCACACCGATAGCCCAGGAAGGGCTCCTGAATACTGCAAGGATGACAAGCAGCTCTCCTCCTTGCTGAGGTGGAGGCTGGGTCCCCAGTTGAAGCTCTCTGGCCTAGTTTATCTCCTCTCTTCCATGATCTCTCTCCTTTTTGAATGCTTCATTTCAGTAGAGGTATGTGAGGGGAGAAAGGGAGGTGGGGAACAGGGAACCACTCTTTTCTTTTATCTGCCTTTTTCCTTTGCAATTCCTTGCCTCTCATTTGCTGTCACAGCTACGCTTTGTCTCTTATCCCCAACCTCCCTCTCCTGCGTGTCCTCCCGGCTCCCCTTCAAGACAAGGTTTAATGTCTTTCCCTCTCTTCCTGGCTAAATTGCAGTGAGCCTGCCGGCTGCTCGGGTGGAACACGCTGTTTTATATGCGCCATAAAAGGAGAGAACTCTGTAAACAATATTATTTTTAATAAAATCCCAGGCTTTGGCAGGCCAGCTGCTTTTGTGTCTCTCTTAATTTAATCAGACGATCAGCTCTCTCAAGCAGCAAGAGGGAATGAAAAGCATTAGTGAGGAATCAAGGAACTGGTGAGGAAGAGACACGATTTCCATCAAGTGTTTTCGGTGTGTTGCTATGTAAGCAGGACCAAGTTTGCAGGAAAGATTCCCCGAGCCTGGCTCGTCTGAAAACAACTTTGTCAAAGCGCAAGAAGAACACGAGTACATCCAAGCGTGAAACAACCATCCTATAGCACTTGAAAAAGAGCCACGCAGCTGGGGCAGGGAGGTGGAACTGGATGATCTCTTAGCTCCCTTTCAACCCAAACCACTCGATTAGTCTATATTTTTAGAGCAGATCCCTGTGGCAGCTTCCAGCACTGAAAGGAGCTCCAGGGAAGCTGGGAATCATAGAATCATAGAACAACCAGGTTGGAAGAGACCCATCGGATCATCGAGTCCAACCATTCCCATCAAACACTAAACAATGTCCCTCAGGACCTCATCTACCCGTCCCTTAAACACCTCCAGGGAAGGTGAAAGGGAAGGGGCTCTTGATCACGAAGGGGAGGGACAGGACAAGTGGAATGGTTTTAAACTAAGAGAGAGACTCAAACTGGATACAAGGAAGAAATTTTTTACAATGAGGGTGGTGAAGCCCTGGCCCAGGTTGCCCAGGGGGGTAGTGGAGGCCCCATCCCTGGAAACGTTCAAGGTCAGGTCAGATGGGGCTCTGAGCAACCTGATCTGGTCAAAGATGACGCTGCTCCTGCAATGTGTTGGAACTGGATGACCTGCAAAGGTCTCTTCTAACCCAAAACATTCTAAGACTCCAAAATTCTCCCCAGGATAGGAATCCTGCCCAGCTCAGTGGCTCTCCAATGCTTGCACCCAGGTACAGCCACCCAAACCAGCATCCATCAGCTCCCTCTCCGTGGTCAACCCCCAAACCTGATCACATGCCAGACTTCAAAGCCAAATAAATAGAATCATAGAACAACCAGGTTGGAAGAGACCCATTGGATCATCAAGTCCAACCACTCCTATCAAACACTAAACCATGTGCCTCAGGACCTCATCTACCCATCCCTTAAACACCTCCAGGGAAGGTGAATCAACCCCCTCCCTGGGCAGCCTATTCCAATGCCCAATGACCCTCTGCGTGAAAAACTTCCTCCTAATCTCTAGTCTAAATCTCCCCTAGTGGAGCTTGAGGCCATTCCCTCTTGTCCTGTCCCCTGTCACTTGAGAGAAGAGGCCAGCTCCCTCCTCTCCACAACCTCCTTTCAGGTAGTTGTAGAGAGTAATGAGGTCTCCTCTCAGCCTCCTCTCCTCCAGGATAAACACCCCCAGCTCTCTCAGCCACTCCTCATAGGGCCTGTTCTCCAGCCCCTTCACCAATTTCGTGGCTCTTCTCTGGACTCGCTCCACAGCCTCAACATCCTTCTTGTGGTGAGGGGCCCACAACTGAACACAGGATACAACCATAACCACATTTTACATTCTGCAAATACATCCCTGAAGGTCCAGTCAAGGTGGTGGCACACAGCAGCAGGGAAATACCTTCTCCAAAGAGCGGCGGGGAGGAGATGAGGTTGGCAGCTAGAACAAGGGGAGAGGAAGGGCAGCCCCAAGCATCCCTTGACATGCAGCATCACGAGCAGCAGCCGAGTTTGAAAGGTGTCATTTAGAGGCAGCAAAAACCTGGCAGAAACAGCTGATTTCCTGACACTAAGACCAAGCACTAGCCAGCGAGCATCTGCTGCACACAGACAACTCCCTTCCTCTTGCACCAATTGCTCACGAGAGGCTCAAAACTCAGCCATGAAGTCCTCTGAGCCTAAACAATTGCAGATGCAATCACTGCCTCCTCCTCTCAGCTCCTTTTTGCGCCGATGGAGCAGCCTGGAGCAGGGACCAGGGCTCCCCTTGCTTGGGAAAACAATCAAGGGTTCATCTGCTTCCACTGAAAGCCACAAATCCTCTAGAAGAGCGATCCTCAAAAATATGAAATAATAATCACTAATTACACACACAAAGTAAACAAATTAATTGATATTTACTTGTTTACCCAGTTACAAAAAGATGTTCATCACTTAGCATGTATTTTTGAGACATTAAACTGTGCTAAGGCGCAGCCATAAATATCACCAGTAAAGCAAATATGGGGCTCGGCACTGCAAAGGAATTGAAATTAGTATTTAATTACAAGAAATCGCTCGAAGTTCTTTTGCTACCATTAATCACTTTCAATTATGAATGTAATTATAAGTCATCTTTTCTCTTTGGGTGGTCGCTGCTGGGACCTGAATCGGTGACCCCTCTGCTCCAGACGAGAGCAACCGGCTCTGCTCACCAAATGACAACTCCTTGCGGTGCTAACGGGTCTGATCAATTAGCGACTTGACGGAGCTCCAAAGCGCCAAGGGCAAGCAAACAGGGAGAGGCTGAGGAGGAAGAGGGAGTTACTTCATCCCTTTCGCTTCACTGCTGTTTACGCCATCCCCTCGCCAGCAGCGCCAGAGCAGAATAGGGGCTACTGAGATAGATAAATCGATGTGAAAAATACTCCGTCCTCAAATCATTAAAGGACGAGATGATAATGTTATCTCTTGCTACAAGGCAAATCAAAGCCTAGAGAGTCCCTTCCCTGCAACACGAAGCTTTTCAGCAGGGATACATGGCAGCTTGACTCCACACGAGCAGCAGAGCCTGTTAGAAAGCACAGGCAGAACATGCCCTCTCCGCCTCTTGGCTCTACTCTCTCCAAGTCCTCTCCTTCTCTTGAGCAGTTATGAACCAAACTAACTCTACACGGCTTGCACCACGATCAGCATCACCTCTTGCCAGGACAAGACGTGGAGACAGTTCTCAGCTCCAGAGCAGTCCTCGCAGGCATCTACAAAATGTAATTAAGAAGAGCAAAACTACTGGCACCAAGCTCTGGTTTTTTTTTATGCAGGGTGGCACTTTTCTTCGGGGGGATGTGCAAAAAGACTGAAAATCTACCCTCCTGCTCTGTTCTGAGCCTCCATTGCTGGTTAAAGACTTCACTCAAGCAGCTCAGGCTCTGACCGCAGGCATCACTGGAAATAGATTCGTGCAGCAGGTTGGCTGAATGTTGCTGCTGGCAGAGCCTCTCCAGCGTGGGACACCACAGCCCTGATAACCAGAACTCCCCCACAAGCCCATTTAGCCTCACAGCCTCGCTTCTGGCACCACATGGTACCGAAGACGACCAAAACACAGAAGACAACACAGAAAATCAAATGGAAACGTTTCCCTTTGGTTCCCCTGGTATTTCTGCACAGGGACTGTGATTAGACTGTCCTTATCTTGGTGGGAACAGTTGTTAGCAATAATGAAATCATCCAGTCCTTTTTCTTTTTGAAAGCCAGCCACATCCTTTGGCTCCAGGAAATAGGGGCAGTGACATGTGCTGTTTTCATAAAGAGCCACAAGACAACATATTTCATCGCAATAAATTCCCTTCCCGCAAGTGGAGTGCGGAGGAGAGAGATTTCAAGGACAAGAAAAGTTTCAGCCAAAAGTAGCTGAGTTGAACTTGTGCCCATGCGACACTCCTCGTGAAGCTGCCTCTTCACAATCTGAAGAAGGCTGGATGACTACACCACTTGTTGCTTTCTTCGCTCTCCACGCTTGCTCCTTCTGTCTCAGCTCCTCCAATAATAGCAATAACCCATTGAATTTCCACACCGACATGGAGTCCAACAAGATTACTCTGCTGGGATATTGGGGTCTCTAGAGGGTAGCCACTCACCCCACAGTGGTCCAGGGAACACTCAAGCTTCCATATAGAATCATAGAATCACCAGGTTGGAAGAGACCCACTGGATTATCGAGTCCAACCATTCCTATCAAACACTAAAGCATGTCCCTCAGGACCTCATCTACCCATATGTTTCTCCTAGAGTTTTGTGGTCAGTCTGGAGTTGGGCAAGCGCTAGCTAGGTTATAAGTCCAGCCAACCTGCATGCTTCATCCTCACCTCATCCTCCTTGGGCTCTTCCATCACTTGGTTTTGGGGCCAGACCAACACCTAGATTCCCTGCTAGGTGCTGCTCTGGACTGAGGGTCAACCCAGCATCCCTGAGGACTTGAGCATCGTGTTGCCACCTGGGCAGAGGACAAGCTTAGTGGTTTTGCACCCGAATTAAGCAGGCGCCACCCCCCTGCCCCGTGCTGTGCCGCCTCCTAATTAGCAGGCTGCATTTTGCCATCCTCCCAGCACTTGGCTGAGTCTCCCCTTCCCTCTGCTCCTCACTCATTCTGTTCACTGAGCTAATTGCTGAGCGCCTGCACCCTGGGTGTCTGCTGCTGTTGGAGAAGATTAGTATTTTTACAGAGGGGGAAAAAAAGATTAAAAAAAAGATTGTGTTTTTTAAAGCAGATGAAAGGAGAGCCCAAGGAGATGTGCATTTGACTCTCAAACACGCTCCTTCAAGTCTCCCTCAGCAGTACTTAAAGGCGTTTCCAAAGCAAGACTTTATGAATGCAAAATGAACCCGGCGCCTTGTTCCTCTGCCACAAGAAAGGGAAAAAAACTTATCTTTTATATACAATATTTCCTTTATGGCTGACACGGTGCATCATGCATTGCTACTGCTGGCCCCACTTCAGACACCAACGCCGACCTTCACAAAGTCACGGGGAGATGGCTGCCGCGCTGGGCTGGAGCGGCGACTGATGGACAGGGGTCGAGGAACCCGGCTGGATCCAAGAATCATAGAATCATAGAATAACCAGGTTGGAAGAGAACCATCGGATCTTCTAGTCCAACCATTCCTATCAAACACTAAACCAAGTCCCTCAAGATCTCATCCACCTGTGCCTTAAACACCTCCAGGGAAGGGGAATCAACCACCTCCCTGGACAGCCTGTTCCAATGCCCAATGACCCTTTCCGTGAAAAACTTCCTCCTAATCTCCAGCCTAAATCTCCTCTGGCGGAGCTTGAGGCCATTCCCTCTTGTCCTGTCCCCTGTCCCTTGGGAGAAGAGTCCAGTTCCCTCCTCTCTACAACCTCCCTTCAGGTAGTTGTAGAGAGTAATGAGGTCTTCTCTCAGCCTCCTCTTCTCCAGGCCACGTCCCTTTTCACCTGCTGCTTTCCAGAAAGGGCAAGGTGAGAGTACAACAAATGGAGAGAAGTTGAAAGTCTCGCTTCCAACGGCTGCAATCTTGGATCCCCAGCCAAGCCTGGGATGTTGGGTGAGAAGTATCACCTTCCAGAAAGGTTTCTCAGGATGCAGCTCAGGCAGCGGAAGGATGAACCGGAGGGTAACACAGAAGCAGCCCAGCAAGACAAGCATCCCACATTGCAAATCGAAGCTGGTGAAGGGGCTGGAGAACAGGACCTACGAGGAGCGGCTGAGCTGGGGGTGTTTAGCCTGGAGAAGAGGAGGCTGAGAAAAGACCTCATTACTCTCTACAACTACCTGAAATGAGATTGTGGAGAGGAGGGAGCTGGGCTCTTCTCCCAAGGGACAGGGGACAGGACGAGAGGGAATGGCCTCAAGCTCCACCAGGGGAGATTTAGGCTGGAGATTAGGAGGAAGTTTTTCACAGAAAGGGACATTGGGCATTGGAATAGGCTGCCCAGGGAGGTGGTTGATTCACCTTCCCTGGAGGTGTTTAAGGCACAGGTAGACAAGGTGCTGAGGGACATGCTTTAGTGTTTGATAGGAATGGTTGGACTAGAAGATTCGACGGGTCCCTTCCAACCTGGTTGTTCTATGATTCTACCTCTGCCTCATCAAGAGACACTGGTGGGGTCCTTGAGGGATAGCCCAGCACCCAAATTGTCCCCAGCTTCCATCAGCAAGTACACAGAGGCATTTGGCTTCCAAGCAAACGGAGCCAACAGCACAACATGAGGCCAAGACTGACCACTGCCCTCCCTGCCAGCACATTTTAGAGATCAAGTTCACCCTAACAGAGGATTTTCAGCAGGACTGCTACCTTTCCCTACCTGGGAAACAGAGCAGAAGTGTATTTAACTTCACACAAACACTTGGGGAGGAAGCCTGTCCAAACTCTTAGGAAAACACCCATCTGGAGGAAGCCTTAGGAGATTTAATTAGCTACCGTCTGTGCTCTTTGAGCTTGTTAGGTGCTGTAAAATTGCTAAATATTATTATTATCTCCGTAGGTATGGCAGTTTGTTAGGATAATGATAGTGATTGACATTTCCCTGGCATCTTTCATCCCAACCAGATACTCTATTATAAAACACTCTTCAGCCTCGATTCTCCATATTTCTCCAAAGCTGTCAACAGGATCGTAACTCACTCTACTTTGCTAAAAGGTGCAAAGGCACAAAGCGGCTCTTGGAAGTTCACGGGCTGCATCAGAAGCCACGCAAGGACCGGCTCAACTTTATGCTCCAGAAAAGAAGTCATAGAATCATAGAACAACCAGGTTGGAAGAGACCCATCGGATCATCGAGTCCAACCATAAGTCGTAGAGATATATGTGCAGTATAGAGATATACAGGCTCTACTTCAACATCAACACAGAGCAAAGCTTCGTGAAGTAGCCCTGAAAGCCACCACAGCATCCAGAAGACCGTCCAGGCCCATCTCCACCTTCTGGCAAGAGGCAATGAGTACCACAACCCAACCGCCACTTCGAAAAACACGCTCCAGGGACAGCAAAGCAAAGGGACCACCGAGTGATTAATTGGAGACTATCAGTTTGGGATAGGTCTCTAAATTCTCATTAAGTCAGGTGCTGAGGCATCGCACATTAATCCACAACATTTCCCCTTCGGCCCAAACAAATAAATAACTCTCGTATAATTCAGGGAGAGTTGGGTGGAGCCATCTCTCCCCCTCTCTCTGTCTCTCTTTCCAACTAACCAGTGAATAAAACATCGCCCGCAAATCTATTAGGCTAATTTTAAATCCTGACAATTTAGCAGCACTTCAGCAAGATAAGAGCCATTTATTAAAAGCCACAGTTCATTAAGCCAAATGCTGCTGGCGTATTTACTCAGAAAAATGGGGCTGGGTTCTGCTCTCACCAAGACCAGAACTCTCCAAAGGAGCAGAGGGAGACTGTTTCACCCAAAAAGTGAGGCCAACACCAACTTTCACCCATCCCAAAGCCGTGCGGGGCTTGTGGGTGCCTCACCCCATCTTGCAGAGCATGATCACGAAGCAAGACTCACGGGATGCTTTGCACATTTATTATCGAAGGTTATGGAGAGTCTCCAGGAGCTCATACAGCTCCACGCATGACAGCAAACTTCCCAGGGTGGGTGATGCGCAGCTCTGCGGGAGCAGAATCTGCATCAGCCCCGTTCCTGCTAGCAGCGAGCACGGCCTGACTTCAGAGAGGGGATGATTGCTTCCGACAGCGAGCCAAGAGAGGGGTACTTAAGAAAAGTTGCTGCTTGCCAAAAGCTACCAGATTGCACTCAGAGCTTTCCTTCCTCCAAGCCGTCATCCGACATCTCTGCTCAGACCCCTCTGCTGTTCCCTTGCCTCCCCAAGACTCTGGGGCTGCGATAGTGGGTGCTTTGGGACCCAGGGTTTCCTACCTCCAGGGTGGCAGCTGGAAAGAAAAGGACTCACCTCTGAGCAGCCCTGCTCTCTGCAGACTGTGGGGGGGGTTTAGCTTTCACAAGGGATGTTTGCCACTCCCCTCAAACCAAGATGCCAACAGGACACAACAAACACAACCCCACGTTTGAGCCCACCTGGTGCCAAAGCAAGCTTGCCCAGTAAAGATCTCCCCGAGCACAACCCAGCGGAGCACACACAGCCCTCCCAAGCATCCATGAGTTTATTCCCATCTGGGAACCACTTGCTGCACAGTTCCCAGCAGCACACGGGTCTCTGTAGGTAGGGAATGATGGAAAAGGGGCTCCGGGGGACCCCGAGAGATTGAGCCAGGAGGGAAGGAGCTGTGCCAGCATCGCTGCCAGGAGCAGGCAGCAGAGGGCAGTGAAGAAATCCCATCTGGCAGAGTTTGTGAGTGCAATTCATTCCAGCGGGAGACATCCAAGAGACTTTATCAAGTGCAATTGTCCCACTGCGCCTTTCACCTGCACACACTTGCAAGACAGTCTGGAGTCACTACTGAGTCTCCCTTTACAGTCAGAGCTGAAAGGAGCATTATAAAGGTGAATTAACATTTAAAAAGAATGTAAAAACCCCAGAACTGTTCTAATGATGATTAATGGGAAGCTATAAGGGAGGCCGTGACCTCCTAGTGTCATTAAATGGATTGGCAGGTTTCTGAGCATTAATTATAAATAGCCACAGAAGTTGGAGTGCTTAGCAGAATGATGATAAATCCATGACACAGGCGGAGGGACAAGGAGCCAGGAGCACGGAGAACACGTGCCTGTGGTGCACGCACACGGCTCAGCGTGCAAGGAATCAGGGGTTTGCACGCGTGTGATACGCAGGATAAAGCAAGCAAACCAGAGGCAGTGAGTCCTCGGGAGCACCCTGCTGCCTTTGCGGGGATGCGAGGATGGAGAGAGCAAGAAATGGGTAAATGATAAATTAGGCTCTGCCAGTCAATCACATTTTCTAAATGTTTTATATCCCAAAAGCTATAAAAAGCAATATTCCTTTCTGGCCTTATTGGAACCATTTCTGTAAGGCAATCGCATCTGTTTCCTCAGGGATTTGTGCTGAACTGTGCCTTGGTGCTTTTTCTCCTTCTTTTCTCCCTCCCCTCCCCTTTATATTTACTCTCTAGGCTGCTACCAAAGAAGGGTCAGACATGCATACAAATAGGCAGAAGGACTGAAAAAACAAACAACCTCGAAGCAGTGGCCAGCGGTAAGGAACAGACAAGAAGTAGCAGCAAACTTCTCCAAATTCCCCAGCCCATTAACAAAGAAATGGCTGCGATAATTAGGGGCCGTCTCGATTTTGAACCAGTCAGCTCTTGCCGTTAATGTTCCCTTCACTTTAATGAACGTTATTCCACAATCGCATTGGTATTACGGAGATGTGCGTCGCTTCGGATGTGATCCACTCGGCCTGCCTGCGATTTTTGCAGCACAGTACCACTGCCCAGCCAGCACTGCAAACCACCTGCATCACCACCTCTGCCCCTCTGATCCTCCCTTGTGGGACCTCATCTGGAAGATTGTGTCCAGTTCTGGAATCTTCAGCATAAGGAGGAGATGGAGCTGTTGGAACGGGTCCAGAGGAGAACTACAAGGATGATCTGAGGTGCTGGAGCACCTCCCATATGAGGACAGGCTGAGAAAGTTGGGGTTGTTCAGCCTGGAGAAGAAAAGGCTCCAAGGAGCAACTTTCCAATACCTGAAGGAGCTGGGAAGGGTCTGTTTACAAAGATACGGAGTGACAGGACTGAGAAGAATGGGTATAAACTGGAGAGAGGCAGATTTAGACTAAACGTAAGAAAGAATGTCTTCACTAGCAGAGTGGGGAGGCCCTGGAACAGGTTGTCCAGGGAAGTTGTGGCTGCCCCATCCCTGGAGGGGTTCAAGGGCAGGTTGGATGGGGCTTGGAGCCCCTGATCCAGTGGGAGGCGTCCCTGTCTATGGCAGAGAGGTTGGAACTAGATGATCTTTAAGGTCCCTTCCAACCTAAACTATTCTCTGATTCCATGATTCTCTGCTTCACCACAGGATGCTTGAGGGTTTCTTGTCTGGGTGCCCAGCTGGCTCAAAGCCCAAATCTCTCTGAATACCTCGGGGAACCAGAGCCGCAGTCGCAAAGGGGCCTTTGCTCCAGGAAGGCAAGGGTGAGTTTTTGCAGGGGTCTGAAAACAGAAGCTCATTGCAAAGAGCATCAGCAAACCGCCAGAGCCCTGCGATCGCAGCTCTGAATAAATACAGGGATGAATGACCTCAGGCTCATTAATGAGCTCTCCCAGCAAACCGTGTCGGCTGCGGAAGGTGAAAGCCCCTCTCGCTGCCAATGAAGACAACAAAAGGCTCTGAGGGAGATGCCAGAGGGGCAGCCCCATGCCTGGGCACCCAGCAACCCCCCCTTCTTTAGCTCTCCAAAGAGACAGGTTCCCAGCCCTGGCTCTCCACAGCAGCAGTTGCAGCCCAGCATCCAACCCATTAGCCCCATAACCAACCGCAGGACACGTCCACTGGGATCTCAGTTTCCTCTGGCACTTTTACCAACTGCTGCTACAGCTTATGGCTGCTCTATGGGGAAGCAAAAGCACAAGCCACGATCCCTTCCACCACAATTAGAAATATTCCTGCTTCTATTTAGATTTAAGTATCATTACCTTGCTGGGCTCTTCCAGGGGGAAGCATTATTTCAACTGATTGGAAAACTGTGGCAAAGGAACAGGTTCTCCATACAATTTTCTTCATATCCTATTAGTTGCAATACAATTACAGTGAATACATCAATTCTTAGACCCAGCAGCTCCTGGAAAGAGTCACCTATTAAAAGCTGGCTTATTAATGGAATTGTACATCCAGGATTAATCGAGCCGCGTTGGCCATTTCCATTTCTCACTCCACAAGTGCTTTTGTTTGCTTAATAGGCTGAAGTAACTCGAGAATGACACAACTTACAGCTTCCCCCATTTGCTGTGCATATCGCCAGCAAATTTAATAGCACTATAGTTTGCAGCGTTGCTCGGGGATAAAATCTGGCACATGCCACCAGGGAAATCCACGCAGCAGGGTGGGAAGGGGCTTTAGAATCATAGAATCACCAGACTGGAAGAGACCCACCGGATCATCGAGTCCAATCGTTCCTATCAAACACTTTCTGCCCCTTCTGGTAAGAGGAGATCCCCCACTGATCTAAGGTGTTAAACCCCATGGCAATCAGGATGAGGGGGAAGGATGAAAGAGGAGAGGTGGAGATGAGAGATCTTAGGGAAAAATGTTTTGCTGTGAGGGTGGGGAGGCCCTGGCCCAGGTTGCCCAGAGCAGTCGTGGCTGCCCCATCCCTGGAGGGGTTCAAGGGCAGGTTGGATGGGGCTTGGAGCCCCTGATCCAGCAGGAGGTGTCCCTGCCCTTGGCAGGGGTGGAACTGAATGGGTTTTGAGGTCTCTTCCAACCCAAACTGTTCTACAATCACAACCACCGGACACCAGCCCCATTCCCAGGCACCATCCCTGTGGCTCAAGGCAAGGACTGCTGTCTCCTAGTACAGCTATTCCTGGGGCAGCAGTGTCAATGCATGTCGAAGCATGGTAATGTAGTATGACTCTTCCCTTTAATGGAATTTTTCTAGCCCACTAGGAAAAAAAAAGACTCCATTAGCCATAGTACAAAGGCTCCTACTTATTAGTATTTTAGAACAGCAGCAAAAACATTTCTTGAATCTAATTATTGCTGACAAATATGAAAATTGAAATCAAAGTTAAATTTTCAGCTACAGTGCCTCATATGGCAGCAGCTCGCCAGCTCCCGACTATTGCATCAACACATTTTTTCTGCTGAGAAGGCTGCAGAGATTGGGTCCCCCCCTCCATCTTCGGAGGCATTAACTCTGACATATTCATCTCAACAGCCGGGGCTGCATAACTAACTTCATGTTTACCAGTCGCATGCAGCCAACAGATCAGAGCGAGGTTTGCAGAAGCTGAAAAGGGGAAGAGGGTTTTAGAGGCAGGAAAAAAAAAATATTTCATTTTCATGAAATCATAGAATGGTTTGGGTTGGAAGGGACCTCCAAGCCCATTCAGTCCCACCCTTGCCATGGGCAGGGACACCTCCCATGGGATCAGGGGCTCCAAGCCCCATCCAAGCTGGCCTTGAACCCCTCCAGGGATGGGGCAGCCACCACTGCTCTGGGCAACATGGGACAGGGACTCCTCACACTCACAGGAGAACATTTCTTCCCAATATCTAACCTAAATCTCCACCTCTTTCAGCTGAAAACCTTTCCCCCTTGTCCTATCCCTGCCCTCCCTGATTTGGAGCTCCTTTCAGTCCTGGAAGCTGCTCTAAGGTCTCCCTGGAGCCTTCTCTTCTCCAGGTTGAACAACCCCAACTCTCTCAACCTCTCCTCATGTAGGAGGTGCTCCAGCCCTTGGATCCTCCAGACCTGTTCCAACAGCTCCATGTCCTTCTTCTACTTACGACTCCAGATCCAGACACAGAGTTCCACATGAGATCTCGCCAGCGTAAAGGGGCAGAATTATTTCCTAACTTTGCTCTCTCTCACCTCCCTTCCAACTTGATTTAAAAAAAAAAAGTTTCTGGGTGATTTTATATTCCTGAAAATAAAGGATCTGGAAAGGAGGGGGATAGAAAAAAACAGCCGTGTCAACATATTTCTTTTCTCCTGCCTCCCCCCAACATACTGTAAAAATCAATCCCCTTTGTCATTTCGCTCTGCTTGTGTGAATGTTTAATGGCTGTCGAGGGAGATAATGATTGCTGCTAGGAAATTCATTTCAGATTTGCTATTTATAACGTACTTGGTGCTCAGGTGGGAAATTAACATCAGGAAGGGGGGAAAAGGGACCCAACCAGGGGAAAGAAAGCTGCAGCAGGCAAGGAGGGATGAGATGCTGCAGGGCTGGCTGGAAGGGGCTGGGGCCCAAAGAGGATTTGCATCTGTTCCCATCACCCCTGGGACAGAGGGAAAAGGCTTCACAGGGCAGGGAGAGCCACACTAAGGCCCGGAGGTGCCCTCAAACACCACCATCCCCTTTCCAGCATGAGGGATACAGCGTTGGGGTTATCAGCCAGGTGGCTGATGACTTTTCCAGCCAGTGATGCTCCTTGCACACCATCCCCAGCCAAAAAAAAAAACATAAAAACCTGTCAACACCTGTCAAACATCAGCCCCATTGATGCTTTGCATCCCAGCTCCCTCTCCAGCTCAATTCAGCTCCAAACTTCCTTCATGTCCCCCATCCCGCAGAGCCTAACAACCTGTTGCCACGTGTTCGATTGTGAATCCCGAGGGAATTCCCGTCTGCGGTACAGCCAGAGCCCGTACAGCCCGCGCTACACACACTGCCATTGAGTTGCTAATTCCTCGTCTCAGAAGTTGCTTTTCACTTTCTGATTTTTCAATAATAGGCTTGGTATGAATCCCTTAAGCTTCTGAAATAAGCTGAAAACCGCTTTTCCAGCCATTTACATAAACACAAGTGGATCAGAAGGAATAATCATAGTTTATGCATTATTTGGGGGCTTTGGAGCCGGCTGCTAATGTGATGTCAGGTTTTGAAGCCCAACATGTACAAAGGGAAGCGTTCATGTGCAGAAAAGCAGCACAAAAGGTAAACAATAAATAATACAATTTTTCAAATGTTGTCTTCAATGACAACACGGTTTTGGCTTCGCCGCTACCCTGGCCTCTAATGGATCCTGTTCCCTGCCAGCCCCGTTCCAGAAAGGGCTTCATTAAGAGAGATGTCACTCACGCTAAATCCAAATTCACCTCTTGCCAGCCAGCGCTGTCGCTCTCCCATTGCCTTGGCTCGCGATCAAAAACCCCAGTGATGGCTTTGGGGATTGACTTCAACAAAAGAGTCTCGCGCAGGCACCCTGTGATCTACAAATACCATCTGTAATGCACAACAGGAGGAAAGCTAGGAAGCCACCAACCCAACGCGGGACTTAGAACCACAGGATCAGTTGGCTGGAAGAGACCTTTGAGATCAAGTCCAACACACCAGCCTACTACTGAACCAAAGCTCTGAGCACCTCGTCTAGTGGTCTTTAAAGTCCCTCCAAAAAGAGGAATCCAACCACCTTCCTAGGCAGCCTCCACCAGTGCCCAAGAACCCTTTCATAGAATCATAGAACAACCAGGTTGGAACGGACCCATCGGATCTTCTAGTCCAACCATTCCTATCAAACACTAAACAATGTCCCTCAAAACCTCATCCACTTGTGCCTTAAACACCTCCAGGGAAGGGGAATCAACCACCTCCCTGGGCAGCCTATTCCAATGACCCTTTCCATCAAAAACTTCCTCCTGATCTCCAGCCTAAATCTCCCCTGGTGGAGCTTGAGGCCATTGCCTCTCATCCTGTCCCCTGTCCCTTGGGAGAAGAGCCCAGCTCCCTCCTCTCCACAACCTCCTTTCAGGTAGTTGTAGAGAGTAATGAGGTCTCCTCTCAGCCTCCTCTTCTCTAGGCTAAACACCCCCAGCTCTCTCAGTTGCTCCTCATAGGGCCTGTTCTCCAGCCCCTTCACCAGCCTCGTCGCTCTTCTCTGGACTTGCTCTTTTTTTTTTTGGACTTTTGTCTTTCCTCTGGACTTGGACTTTTGATGAAGCAATTTTCCTTAATATTCAACCTAAACTTTCCCAGCAAAACTTGAGTCCATTATCACTTGTTACATGGGAGAAGAGACCAGCAGCCACCTTGACACATCCTTCTTTCAGGAGCTGCAGAGATTGATGAAATCTCCACTCAGGCTCCTTTCTCTAGGCTAAACCCCAGGGCTCTCAGCTGCTCCCATACTCCTTGTTCTACAGCCTCTTCCCCAGCTCTCTTCTCTGTACACTCTCCAGCCCCTCAACATCCTTTGAGTGAGGGGCCAAAACCAAACACAGGAATCAAGGTGCGGCCTTGAATGGAGTCCAGGGGGACAATCCCATCCCTGGTCCTGCTGGCCACCCCATGGCTGATCCAAGCCAGGAACTCTCTTGGCCTTCTTGGCCACTGCTGGCTCACATTTAGCCTCCATCAACCAACACCCCCAAGTCCTTCTCTACCAGGCAGCTTTCCAGCCACTCTTCCCCCAGCCTGGAGCATCACACAGGGTTGATGTGGTCATAGCTCTGTTCAAAGAGCTTCTAAAGGAGTGGGGAACATACTTAAAGGGTGAGATATTACAGTATTAACAAACCTCGCTTCAAAAGCGCTTGTCACGTTTCCAGTGATGTGGATCAGATTGGGCTTTTCAAACCCCTTCTTTAAATCAAAGATGCCATTTTTGGCAGAAATCAAAACATTAGCAGAGAATCTGTTTGTAAAAATAAAACAATAACGAAGCATAACAAGGCTCAAGACTCCAGGATCTTTTGATACTGCTGGAAAGGAGCCTTCGAATGTCTTTTTTTGCCTGAAAGCACTTCACAACTTAGTCATAAAGCTCCTGCAAGCGCAGAATCGGAACAAAAGTACTTCAAAATCAATCCCTATTTTTCCCAGAATTTGCTTTCACTGGGAATTTGCAATTCTGTTTTATTCCGTTTTGGACTGAAATGAAAAATCCTCTTGGTTTCTAATATTACACAATTTCCTGTGTCATTTTGTACTTCTTCGCAGCTGCTTTCTCCCACCCAGGTCTCAGGAGGATGGGAATCAGCCACGTGGGTTGAATATTCGTGCTTTTACAGCTCCTCCTCTGAGCTAAATCAGGGTTTCCCCATGCTTGGTGATGGGCAATGGCACAGTAGGAGGGGAAAAGACCCTGTTTCAAGGCAAATCCAGATGAGCTAGACTGTATAAAAGAGGACAAAGAAAGCTAGAATCCTTATGAACAGCATGACCAGTGAGGAAGGGGAATGACTGCACAGTCCAGTCACTGCAGGACAAGGAAAGGATGGCAACTCAGGAACCACATCCCAGTCCAGAACCTCCACACTCACAGCATCCTTCCCATTTAACCCCTGCCAAGCATCCACTCCCACCCTCCTTGCAAGCCAACTCTCTAGAAGTAAGTGCTCTGCATGGAATCATAGAGTGGTTTGGGTTGGAAGGGACCTCAAAGCCCATCCAGTTCCACCCCTGCCATGGGCAGGGACACTTCCCACTGGATCAGGGGCTCCAAGCCCCATCCAACCTGCCCTTGAACCCCTCCAGGGATGGGGCAGCCACCAGCGCTCTGGGCAACCTGGGCCAGGGCCTTCATACCCTCACAGCAAAACGTTTGTTCCAATATCTCATATAAATGTCCCCTCTTTCAGCTGAAAACCTTTCCCCCTTGTCCTATCCCTGCCCTCCCTGATCCAGAGCCCCTTCCCAGCTTTCATGGAGCCTCTTCCAGGACTAGAAGCTGCTCTAATGTTTCCCCAAAGCCTTCTCTTCTCCCAACTCTCCCAGCCTGTCCTCATAGCAGAGGTGCTTCAGCCCCAGATCATCATCATGGCCCTGCTCTGGACTTGTTTACAGATGGTAAGAGGTGCTGAGCACCCCTGTACCCCTCTCATGTCAAGGTCCACCAACCTCTAGGTCTTCAGCACCACACACTGACTCTTAAACGTGGCAGCAGCTCACCTCCGCCCCCATCCCCACGGGAAGGCAGTGGGGGCCATGCCAGCTTTCCATCACCACCTCCCCAGTGCTTTGAAGAGAATACTCCAACTTCTAGTAATTTATGCACGTTGGGTTCCCAGAATCTTGGCTTCCCCACGTGGCTGCTACACAGCATTTTGGAGCTGTGGCTCCTTGGCTGCGTGAAGCCCTGCTCCGAGTGCCTTTTTCGGCTCCCCCGATTAGTAAGCAAAGCATGCAGGGGGTGGAGGAGTCAGAGGAAAGGAGAAAAAAAAGAAAAAAAGAGGGAGGATGCCAAGAACCAAACATTGTCTTCAGTGGGAACAGTCAACTGGACAAGGAGGTCAAAGG
Organism: Coccyzus lansbergi; assembly: GCA_033558105.1. Classification (NCBI taxonomy): domain Eukaryota; kingdom Metazoa; phylum Chordata; class Aves; order Cuculiformes; family Coccyzidae; genus Coccyzus; species Coccyzus lansbergi. The sequence continues at coordinate 1,873,814 of JAUMJK010000146.1, forward strand.
GTCAATTAATTTACAAGAGCTTTCAGCATTGGACATATTAAGTGTAAGCGCATCAAAAATCCATGATATCCCTCTTGGCGGAAGATAACAGAGCACAGCAAAAAGAGCACCTCTGATTTATTATTAACCAAGAGCAAGGTATGTGCTTCAGGAAGGAGGTGGGAGCATCCACAGCTCCAAACGTGCTGGGGACACAGCATGTGTGATGCTTGGAAGACGCATCAGCACCCACCAAAGGGCTGGAGGACCCTGAGATCAGCATGACCCGTGGGACACTGAAAAATTCTTTCCTAATGTCCAGCCTGAACCTCTCTGCACTTGGGGCACAACAACCCTATGCAGAGCTACAGACTGGGAGAAGTCTGTCTAGAAAGCTGCCAGGAGGAGAGGGACCTGGGGGGGGGTTGGTAGACAGCCGACTGAACATGAGCCAGCAGTGTGCCCAGGTGGCCAAGAAGGTCAATGGCATCCTGGCTTGGATCAGAAATGGTGTGACCAGCAGGGTCAGGGAGGTGATTCTCCCTCTGGACTCAGCACTGGCGAGGCCGCTCCTTGAATCCTGGGGTCAGTTCTGGGCCCCTCAGCACAAGAAGGATGTTGAGGCTCTGGAGCAAGTCCAGAGAAGAGCCACGAAGCTGGGGAAGGGGCTGGAGAACAGGCCCCTGAGAGAGCTGGGCGTTTTTAGCCTAGAGAAGAGGAGGCTGAGAGGAGACCTCATTGTTCTCTACAACTACCTGAAAGGTGGTTGTGGAGAGGAGGGAGCTGGGCTCTTCTCCCAAGGGACAGGGGACAGGACAAGAGGGAATGGCCTCAAGCTCCACCAGGGGAGATTTAGGCTGGAGATCAGAAGGAGGTTTTTCACACAGAGGGTCATTGGGCATTGGAATAGGCTGCCCAGGGAGGTGGTTGATTCACCTTCCCTGGAGGTGTTTAAGGCACAGGTAGATAAGGTCCTGAGGGACATGAGTTAGTGTTTGATAGGAAGGGTTGGACTCGATGATCCGATGGGTCTCTTCCAACCTGGTTGTTCTATGATTCTCCTGGCAGAGCTTGAGGCCATTCCCTCTTGTCCTCTCCCCAAATACAACAGCTCCTCACCTCACTATACTCTGCCAACCCATCACTGCACAAGCAGATCAGCAGATGGGACCCACCACACCCCACAGAGCACCCACAGAGCACCCACCCACCAACCCAGCGTTCTAGGTGCCAGGCCACGGTTTTTGTGCAATGCAGCCTGCTTTTAATAGCACCCTTCTGGTGACAAAGGTCTGCTCGGGTTCCTGTTTACTCTGCTGAGTCTTCAAAATGTGCCAATTAATCCCACGCGGTGGCCTGATTTCCAGAGGCTCTGGATACCTGCTTACAGCTTCAGTTAAAATCAACACGAATGACAGATGTTCAGCAACGCTCCAAATCAGGCCCTTGAATAACCAGAGCACATTCCCCTCCTTTTATGTACTGCATAGAACTGGGTTATCTAATCATGTAGGTATCGATTATTACTGTTATTACCTATTAAATAGCTATTTTCGGCCGTTGGGGTGAATATCACATTTTATTGACCTGCACAGTAACTATTAACCACCACAAAGCCACATCTAATATTTTCCCCGGGGAACAATAAATCCGGGTATTCACAGAAAGATGTCGATACACATAATTTTTCTTATACACATTCATTAGCACGATTAGCTCCTTGCACCAACTGCCAGGAGCTTTCCCCTCCTGCCTCCGCAGGCTAAAAATCATAGAATCATAGAATCACCAGGTTGGAAGAGACCCACCAGATCGTCAAGTCCAACCATTCCTATCAAACACTAAACCATGTTCCTGACCCACTGAGCACTCCCAGGTCAGGTCCTACCCAAGAGGAAGCAGATGAGATGTTTCTCCAGGTCAGATCCAGCCTTCCCATGACACACAAGCATGGCCTGTGCTTTGGGTTGGGAGTTATCTGCAACCCAGCAACATCAACAGAGCAAATAATTCTTTGGGGCGAGAAACGCTCTGCATGTCATGTTGACATATGCTATTATTTTACATACCTATTTCAGCTCCTATGCTTATTAGAATAAGGTCTTTATGCTAATTTGTAAATCAAATTCCCATAATTCTTGGCTTACTGATACTAAAGGCCCAGCTAAATCTTCTATGACCTTTTAGCCTGGCTAATCCTTTTACACATGGTTGAGCGAAGAGTTGTCTTCTCTCTTCCACCCCTGAATGCTGGGGTGGGATTTCTATACAAGCCCTTCTCTTTCTCCAAGAAATCCAGGTAGGCATGAGCCAGGGACACAGAGGCGACCATCTCTCTACTTTGAAATACAGAAAGAAGGGAGGTAATTGTGCTGTTGTAGATGTTTGTTGCTGCTATTTAAAAGCCATACAGAACAGATCAAAATACAATGAGAGCAGAATTACCAAATAGAATCATAGAATCATAGAACAACCAGGTTGGAAGAGACCCATCGGATCATCGAGTCCAACCATTCCTATCAAACACTAAACCAAGTCCCTCAAGACCTCATCTACCTGTCCCTTAAACGCCTCCAGGGAAGGTGACTCAACCACCTCCCTGGGCAGCCTAGTCCAATGCCCAATGACCCTTTCCGTGAAAAACTTCCTCCTGATCTCCAGCCTAAATCTCCCCTGGCGGAGCTTGAGGCCATTCCCTCTTGTCCTGTCCCCTGGCACTTGGGAGAAGAGCCCAGCTCCCTCCTTTCTACAACCTCCTTTCAGGTAGTTGTAGAGAACAATGAGGTCTCCTCTCAGCCTCCTCTTCTCCAGGATGAACACCCCCAGCTCTCTCAGCCACTCCTCATAAGGCCTGTTCTCCAGCCCCTTCTCCAGCTTCGTGGCTCTTCTCTGGACTTGCTCCAGAGCCTCAACATCCTTCTTGTGCTGAGGGGCCCAGAACTGAACACAGGATTCAAGGAGCAGCCTCACCAGTGCTGAGTACAGAGGGAATGCGACAGGCACCTGCATCTCACTCCATGGAGACACAGCATCCCTGGCCTTGCTCTCTAGCACCAACACCCAGCAGCCAACAGCTCCCTTGCCAACAGCTCCATCACCAGCAGAACATGAGGATGGACATTCCAGGGCTGAGAGGGCTCTTTCCTGACGGACACCACACCCACAGCTCCCATTTTTTCAGGGACACATTGCTAAAACCCAAGAGTAGATCTGCAAAGCTTGCAGAACACGTGGATGTTTGCACAAATGCAGATGGTCAAGCACTCAGGAGTTTTCCCACTTCAGGCTCCACTTTACTGTCAAGCATCCTCACAAACCACTTTCCTTATTGTTTGTTTGGCTGTAAATAGGTAAAGGACCTGGAAGTATTGATAAACTGCTGCAGAGGGCAGCACAGATCTCTCCAGCTATTTGTAGGAGATTCGTGCAAAAACCACAGTTCTCCTGCATGACAATAGTTCTTACATTTTCAAACCGGAGCCAAGAGAGAAAAGTTAGAAACACCAAAAAATTCTGCGGCTGTCAGAGCAGTTCACGAGGCAGCAGCACCATTCTGCTGATATTTGCTCACCTAGATGTTACCTTTGGGGCTGAGTGACCCCAATTTGCTCAAAATCCTCTTAGAAAAAAAAAACCAAACTTATTTTTGCTATTTTTTTTTAAAAGATTCTTAAATCTAATTATGTAACAAAACCTCCCGGGGGGGCCCTCCTGCCCTTCAACAACCCAAAAAGGGGAGATCTTTCCGAAAATCCAGCTCACCCAAACATCTTGCAGCCTCAAAAGACCCAAACATTCTGCTTCCAAACATGATGCTTTGTCTAGCAACCTCCCCAAGCTCTGCCCTGGGTCCCCCCAAACCATAGAATCATAGAACAATCAGGTTGGAAGGGACCCATGGGATCTTCTCATCCAACCATTCCTATCAAAATGATGCAGAGCAGCTCCCGGCTTCCCCCATCCCAGTAGTGACTCAGGGGCTTCTGGCACCCAAAAATCCGACGCCTAAGAGGCAGCGGATTCCGGGGATTTTTGCTTGGGGAGGCAACACGTTTCTCCCCACTGCTCCTCTGCCAAGAAGAATAAAATAAAGACAAAACCCCCCACTACTTTCCGATGGGCAAGATTTGACGGGAGAGCAGGGAGAGGAAGCATGAAAGATGACCAGAGGCAGGGAATAGAGAATAAGGCTGCAAGGAAGCCAAGCGAGAAGCCAGAAGCATTTTAAAAAAAAAAATAAAATAAAAAAGAAAGCACAAATTCTGAGCAGGAGAAAATGAGGAGGAGAGGGCAGCTTTCCCCTCCCCTCTGGGGATCCCCAGCTCTCACAGAGGTGGCAGCAGAAGGGGAGAGGGATCCCCCATCCCCAGGCAAGCCCCTCAGCAGCAGGGGATGCAGGGATGTCAGCATCCCAAGCGGGAAGCAGCAACCCTGGGAGAAGGAGAGCGAGCGAAGGAGGAAGGCGAAGAGGAGAAATGCCTTGGCGTGTGCTGTGCATGCTAAGCAGCCCCGCGCTGGTCGATATGGCAGGGGTGGCTCTCCGCAAGAGTGGGCCCAGCTTGCCTAGAGAAAGAAGTTTGAGCCCAGGGGGTGGCTGGATGTCACCCCCTGGCACACACCAGCCTCCAGCCCCGCTCGGGCAGCCCCTGCCCCACGCAGGAGGGGTTGCACACCCCAGAGTCCCGGCTGCAAAGCATCGCAGCTAACAAGGAGGTCTAGGCAGGGCTGATTTGGGGAGATGGGGACTCAAATCCTGTCCCTGGCTCTGGGTGGACACCAGGGCAGCACAGAGATAGCTGCTGGTTGCATCTATCCATCCATCCATCCATCCCCAAGGGTAGCTGCATCCCCTGCAGAGCCCCCGGGTACCACCCGAGATGGGGCTGAGCACATCACGGGCTCAGCACGACGCAGCCCCCAGGGTTCAGGATGAGTCCCCATCGTCTCCTCCCACGGAGGGAACCCCACTCCCACAGCCCCTCCAGATGGCTACCAGGAGCCTAACGCGAGCTGACAGGCTCAGCGATCCCGGCCAGATGGGGCTGGCTCCTGCCTTCTTCCATTCCCCACTTCTCCCCTTGGATTTTTTACTCCTTTCCCCCCTTCCAAAGCACCATCCGCAGATGCTCAGCCGGGACAGGCTGGGCAAGGACTTCCCAGCTCCCCAGTGAGGACCAGCAGGAGCCAGGGCTGCCCTGAGTTTTTGGGATGACATTGCAGGCGGGTCCAGCAATAGGAAAAAAAAAAAAAAAAGGTGGGGGAGTAGCACAGAGGGACCCCAATTCCCCCAGCCCCTTCTTCACATCGCTGATGCGGGGAACTCGCTTAGGATGGCAGAGGCGTTCGGCACTGGCTCCCACATGCCCCCCAGGAGAGAAGCAGCATCTCGGGGATGCTGCGCAATGGAAGTTCCCCCACCCCGAGGGGCACCAGGGAGCACCAAGCGGGAGATGCCACCGCCACGGACACGCAGCCGCGGCCCCAAGACCCCCTGCAACTTAGCAGCCACCTGGGGACCCTCTCCCAATTCTCCCTCTGCTCTGGGTGGGGGGATCCTCATCCCCATCCCAGCTCTGCCTCTGCTCCTGATCCCCATTCCAGCTCTTAACCAGCTCCAGGGGGCTCCTCACCCCCCTTCCAGCTCAGCCCCAGCTCGAGGGGGGCTCCTCATACCCTCTCCCAGCTCAGCCCCAGCTCGAGGGGAGCTCCTCATCCCCATCCCAGCTCTGCCTCTGCTCCTGATCCCCATTCCAGCTCTTAACCAGCTCCAGGGGGCTCCTCACCCCCCTTCCAGCTCAGCCCCAGCTCGAGGGGGGCTCCTCATATCCTCTCCCAGCTCAGCCCCAAGCTCGAGGGGGCCCCTCATCCCCTCTTCCAGCTCAGCCCCAAGCTCGAGGGGAGCTCCTCATCCCCATCCCAGCTCTGCCTCTGGCTCCTGATCCCCATTGCAGCTCTTCGGCAGCTCGAGGGGGGGCTCCTCACATCCCTTCCAGCTCAGCCCCAAGCTCGAGGGGGGTTCCTCACCCCCTCTTCCAGCTCTGAACCCCACTCTCAGGGGTTCCTCATCCCCATTGCAGCTCTTCAGCAGCTCGAGGGGGGCTCCTCACACCCCTTCCAGCTCAGTCCCCAGCTCGAGGGGGGCTCCTCAGCCCCTCTCCCAGCTCTCCCTCTGCTCCGGGGGTGGGGGTGGGGACGCCTCATCCCCATTCCAGCTCTGCCTCTGCTCCTCATCCCCATTCCAGCTCTTAACCAGCTCCAGGGGACTCCTCACACCCCTTCCAGCTCGAGGGGGGGGGGGGCTTCTCATCCCCTCTTCCAGCTCTGAACCCCACTCTCAGGGGTTCCTCATCCCCATCCCAGCTCTGCCTCTGCTCCTGATCCCCACTGCAGCTCTTCAGCAGCTCGAGGGGGGCTCCTCAGCCCCTCTCCCAGCTCTCCCTCTGCTCCGGGGGTTGGGGATGGGGGGGTCCTCATCCCCATTCCAGCTCTGCCTCTGCTCCTCATCCCCATTCCAGCTCTTAACCAGCTCCAGGGGGCTCCTCACACCCCTTCCAGCTCGAGGGGGGGGGGGGGGCTTCTCATCCCCTCTTCCAGCTCTGAACCCCACTCTCAGGGGTTCCTCATCCCCATCCCAGCTCTGCCTCTGCTCCTGATCCCCACTGCAGCTCTTCAGCAGCTCGAGGGGGGCTCCTCACCCCCTCTCCCAGCTCTCCCTCCGCTCCGGGGGGGGGTCCTCAGCCCCATTCGAGCTCTTAACCAGCTCCAGGGGGCTCCTCGCACCCCTTCCAGCTCAGCCCCCAGCTCGAGGGGGAGCTCCTCACCCCCTCTCCAGCTCTGGGAAGGGGTTCCTCATCCCCATCCCAGCTCTGCTAAGCTCCTCAGCCCCATCCCAGTTCTGTGGGGGCTCCTTACCCCGCCTTTCCCAGCTCTGGGGGAGCTCCTCACCCCATCCCAGGGTCCCCGGAGGACGCTCGCCTGCATCCATCCCCCCCGATCCCCTCGGGCCGTACCTTGGGAGAGGAGGAGTGCGGCCATCCCGGCGAAGATGACCCAAGAGACGGGGTGGTGCACGTTGGCCTGGGCCATGTCTCACGGCTGCCTCGCTCTCCCCTCCTTCCCCACTCACTGCCTGCCGGGGAGAGCTTTACAATCCAGCGTTTCCCGGAGCCAAGCGCAGCGAGGAGAAGGGAGAAGTGGGGGGGGAAAAAAAAAAAAAAAATCCCAAAAAATAAAAATGGGGGGGGGGGGGGGGTGAATTCACCGTGGGGTGGGGGAGGGGGGGAGGAAAAAAAAAATCCCTAAAATAAAAAAAAGGGGGGGAAGGGGTGGCAAGGTGCGAGGGACAGGCGCTCGGTGCCTGCCGCTCCGGCCCCGCACACGCCGCCCGATGCGGCCAACGCGCACCAGCCCTCCCCCCAGCGCTCATTGGCTGCCCCCCCCACCGGCATCCACACCCCCCCACCCCGGCATCCCACACACCCCCACAACCGGCATCCCTCTCCCCAGCCAGCATCCCACCTCGGACAGGCATCCCTCTCCCCATCCTAAGCCCCCCCCACCAGCATCCCACCTCCCACCTCGGACCCACGTCCCTCTCCCCATCCTAGCACCACCCCCCCCCCGGCATAAAACATCCCACACCTCGGACAGGCATCCCTCTCCCCATCCTAACCCTCCCCACCAGTATCCAACATCCCGCCTCAGACCAGCATCCCTCTCCCCATCCTAACCCCCCTGCCCAGTATCCCGCATCCCACCTCAGACCCACGTCCCTCCCCCCCACCCTAACCATCCCCCTCCATCAGCATCCAACATCCCACCTGGGACAGATATCCCTCTCCTCATCCCAACCCTCTCCAGACCAGCATCCCTCTCCCCATCCAACATCCCACCTCGGACCCACGTCCCTCTCCCCATCCTAACCCCCATCAGCATCCAGCATCCCCTCACCCCCCAACTCAGTATCTCACGTCCCCTCCTGGACCAGTATCCCTCTCCCCATCCTAACCACGCCCCCCCCAACAGCAACCAACATCCCACCTCGGACCCGCATCCCTCTCCTCATCCTAACCCCCTCCAGTATCCCACATCCCTTCCCAGACCAGCATCCCTCTCCCCATCCAACTTCACACCCACCCCAGCATCCAATATCCCACCTCAGACCCACGTCCCTCTCCCCATCATAACCCCCACCAGCATCCAGCATCCCCTCACCCCCCAACCCAGTATCTATACATCCCCTCCCGGACCAGTATCCCTCTCTCCATCCTAACCCCCTCCCCAACCAGTATTCCACAACCCTCCACAGACCAGCATCCTTCTCCCCATCCTAACCCCCCCCCCAGCATCCAACATCCCCTCTCGGACCGGCATCCCTCTCCCCATCATAACCACCACTAGCATCCAGCATTCCCTCACACTCCCACCCCAGCATCTCACATCCTCTCTCCCGGCCTGGCATCCCTCTCCCCATCATACTCCCCCACCCCAGCATCCAACATCCCTCTCTTCATCATAACCCCCTCCCCAAGCATCCCTCCTGGGTCCAGCATCTGCACTGTTTGAAGCTGTAAGAGGAGAGATTGAGATGAGCTCTTAGGAAAAAAAATCTTTTGCTGTGAGGGTGGGGAGGCCCTGGCCCAGGTTGCCCAGAGCAGGGGCGGTTGCCCCATCCCTGGAGGGGTTCAAGGGCAGGTTGGATGGTGCTTGGAGCCCCTGATCCAGCAGGAGGTGTCCCTGCCCATGACAGGGGTGGAACTGGATGGGCTTTGAGGTCCCTTCCAACCCAAACCATTCTAGGATTCTAAGCTCTCACTATCCTCACCCCATGCCAGTTGCTGGTGCCTATTTCACAAGAAAAATGTGAGAGACCTTTCTGCTACTCAAAGTACCCAAAATCAACACACCACAACACAGTGTCGAGAGCTCAACACCAACAAGCCTATGCAGAAAGGTCCTCAAGACCTTAATTTGTTCACCCTTTGCCCAACACAGACAATATTAGAGGCACTGAACTTCAAGAATCCCATTTGACACACTAAATGTCTAGTTAACTATTCATCACTTTCATAGGTGGCAAGGATGTCTCCTTTGGTCACTTGAGGTGGCCTGTAGTCTCTTAAACCAAGATTATAGGCAGAAAAAAAATGACAAAAGCAAAAAAAAAAATCTCTTGGCTTTCTGTATTGATTCTTCCTTCCAAAATCCAAACTGCTCACTTTGCAATTCAAAAGATTTGGCTGCAAACCCTTGGAAAATCCAGCTGTGTCTCTCTCTCCTCCTCCCTGTCACCCAGAAAGACTCTGCGAGTCAGTTCTGGGCCAGTTATTCTGTCAGGGAAAGGTGACAAACCACAGACACCAGTCCCCCTCCCAGTGCCTCATCGCTCTGCAAACAACGACCTGCAAAGGCTGGTAGCCAGAAAGCCTCAGTAGTTCCAGTCAGATGTCCCCAGCACCAGCCAAAAGGTCACACTGGCCTACAGGGAGATGTATCTCGCCATCCTTGGGTTCTCCCCAAGGCCTCCATCAGTTTTCATGGGGGCACTGACAGGGCCAAGCCAGCAGCTGCTGCAAAGAGCTCTTTTTCCCTTCCCCTTTGCCAAGCCATGGTTCAAAACACAGATCTCAGAGGTTTGATGGATCCAGAGCTCTCCACTAGCATTTCACGGCACCACCAGGAGAAGCCTACAGCCTGCTAGTGCCGAAATTACCTCCCAGCTCATTAAGAGGGGAAGAACTAACAATAGAAGCAACAGTAGCCAATGACCTGGTCCTGGTTTTCACCCCCACATTCAACAAGGTATTTCTCAGGAAGCAGTTCAAGGCTCTGGGGTATTTAATACCTGGTCCTACCCCACCTTGTAACATTCAGGTTTGAGCTGTTCCTCCAGTTCAACAGAACAACACCCAAACCCATCACCACACCAGCAACCTCCAGTTGACAGATTTTGTGCAGGAAGACCCTTGCGAAGGGTCACCTTCATCCCATCATCTCATCCTCCTCACTACTCCAACACAAGTTGCCTCCCAACTCCAACTACTGCTCCAACCCAAGCTGCCACAGAGCAAATCTTACCACCTTTTACAACACTTTTGGATTTGTTCCTGGCTGCCGAGCCGGTTAAGCATACTTCGAGCAGCTGGAAGCAGTTGATTAGGTTAGTTTGGTTTATTACCAACCCATTATGCTTTAAAAAAAAAAAAAAAACACAACACAACTTCTCTGTCTGTTTGCCTAAGCAGAGAGAGCAGTTTATAAGCAGGCCCGATGCAGGAGCTGCTTTTCCTACGGATTTGCTCTATGCATTATTAATTCACCCCGAGCTTGTTCCGAGCACGTGTATTTACCCGATGCACCAGAACAGCTCTTAAGGAGCCTTCGGTTCATGGCTTTGTGGAACATCAACTTTTCATGTTGAACAGCAGGTGATGTTCAACAGAATACCTTGCCATAAATGCCTAATATCCATTACGCTCATACATATCGATGTGCCAGGCTGAAAGGAACAGCCAGATAGAGGCTGTGCTCTCGAGATAGCGGGACAGGGGGAAGGAGTTATTCATTGGAAATAACACAAATACATGGTGTTCAACAGGGATGCTGCGGCTCCACGCACACCAAGACGCCAAAGGCCCCTTTGGCAGGAATTTGTGCAGAATCAGGGAATGGTTTGGGTTGGAAGGGACCTCAATGCATATCCAGTGCCACCTCTGCCATGGGCAGGGACACTTCCCACTGGATCAGGGGCTCCAAGCCCCATCCAACCTGCCCTTGAACCCCTCCAGGGATGGGGCAGCCACCACTGTTCTGAGCAACCTGGACCTCCCCACCCTCACAGCAAAACATTTCACCCTAGTATCTCATCTTCATCTCCCCTCTTTCAGCCGAAAACTCTTCCACCAATCCTCTCCCTGCCCTCCTGACCAAGAGCCCCTCCCCAGCTTTCCTGGAGACCCTTTCAGTACTAGGAGGCTGCTCTGAAGTCTACACAGAATCATAGAACAACCAGGTTGGAAGAGACCCATCAGATCATCGAGTCCAACCATTCCTATCAAACACTAAACCATGTCCCTCAGGACCTCATCTACCTCATACATAAATGATTAGACCAGAGCTCCTCCCCAGCCTCGTATGTGAGAGGACCAAAATACAACACCTGAGCTCAGAGTCTGCAGGGGCAGGGGGGGAACGCGATGTGCTACTCTGAAACTAAACCTCTTAACAGGCTCTAAATGGAGCGTTGTGACCTTGCTGAGGAGCACAGCATAATTTTTAATAGACATTTTTTTTTGCTTGGAGTGATAGACTCCCAGGCATGGTTTTATTCCGTGAACACTTTTCCAGAGGGAAATGCCATGTTTCATTGGATTTTTTTTTTCCACCATCCCCTACATATACGTCCCTATAATTACTATATGCATTACAATAGCATTCGCAAGCCTTTGATAAGATCCCGGTTCCATTATGTGCAGCTACGTAGAGCCAGTAAAGAGCAGTCCCTCCCTTTGAGCTCTTAAAGTCAAAATAGAGAAAGCAGAGAAAGGTGTTGAGACAAGAGCAAATTACTTCTCATTTTGTGGCAAGAAAAATAAGACTTGGACAGGCTAAATCACCACGAGGTCAGGAAGGGAATTTCAAGCTGTGTTAAGGACTGAACGAGAATCCCCCAAATCTCCAGTAAGGGTTGTGGGACTCGCCGATTCCCCTCGTAATGTTTCCCCATCCTAGGTTACTGCTGCTCCTGGTTTCACCAAGGGGAGCATTAAAGGACTGCTTTTCGATCAGTTATACCAAAATATCACCGATGAGTTATGTGCAAAAATACCCTGTTTCTTTACGAGGGGCAGCAACTGAGCGGGAGGGGATTCATAAAGCTTAACTCGAGACATACCCCAGCCCACGTCTGCACACAAAAGCATTTCAACACTCCCATGCCCTTGTGTGCACAGAACACTGAGACAGACAGACGAGAGCCCACAGGCAGCCGCTGGGCACGTGGATGCCCAGCTTTGCTCCTTTAATTACACCTCCTACGGGTGAGAAAGATAAGCCCAAATGGAGTGACTGTATGAAGGAAGGAAGCCCATAAGTTATTCATAAGTTCAGGCTCAAGCTCTTCTCTTGCTTTCACTCCATGACACCTTCAAAACATATTATTCATCTATTTTTTCCTCCTCTGGGAAGGGAGATGGTAATTGTAGTAAATACATCACTGCCAAGTCATCCTCGCAAGCCTCCGAGCCTGCACAGCGCTAGGGGTAGGGATCCGAGGCTGCAGCCACTACCGAGCCGTTTTGGGATGCCCAGGCTCCGTGAAGGACACCCCGACGCTCCTTCGAGGCCACAGGGACCACACTGGCCATGAGCAAACCCACAGAGGAAAATCTCCATCCAGCCCATCCACACATTCAGGTGGCAAAAACTAAGCCCTAGCACCTCCAGCTCATTTTGGATGAAGGCTCCACCATCCCTATTTAACATTTACTAATGGATCCAACATAAGGGGAGACTTTCCTACAACCCCACCAAGCCCAGAAGAGCTCAGGCTGAGACTGCTGCCTCCCTTGGGTTGCTGTACCCCATTTTCATCCCAGCTTGAGAGCATTCAGGCAAATTCTGGGCTCCATCTCCGGCTTGCAGGAAAAAAAAAAAAGCCACAATTGTCAGCAGCACTGCCTGCCCAGAGCCTTTGGAAACAAGAGCCACAAGCACAGGGTTTTGTTTGCCCTCTCAAGGCTGTTCCAGACAGAATAAAGCACCTAGCGCCACTGCCAACTGAAGCAGCTCTCCTTGAGCTCGAGAGGTTACTTTTCCTGAACGCAGCGACGTGGATCCTCATCTCAGCCCCACAGCACAGAGGATTTGTTGTACTCCAGTGCAAAAAATAACCCTGAAAGCAACATCTCCGGTCGCACCAGGGAGGGGAGGGTGAAGGCATCAGGAGAAGGCGCCTCAGAAGAGAGACGGCGTGGATTTTATTTGTCCTCGATTCCCAGGGAGGTCATTTACTGCAGTGCCCCTGGCACTTCCCCAGCCCTTTCTAGCACATTTGATTCTTGTGAGTTTTCTTAATCTCATCTCCTTCATTGGTTATTGCTCCTTCAGTGCTGAACTCAGCAAGATCGCTTCTGTTTAGAGAAAGATTAGCGCTGAGTACATTAAACACTGTAATGCCATGTACTAAAGGGCACTGGGTCATCACCACCCCAGCTCCGAAAGCCTCATAACATCCTCCCAGGAACACGTCCCTCTTGCTGGGCACGCTTTTTGCTCCAGGCTGCGATGCCTGATGCGCACCAGGCTCTCTCAAGCAGCTGCTCTGCTGTAGAGCATCACCACAAACTCTCTAAAAACAAACCCCAATGAGCAGCATCTCCAGACCTTTGAGATCTCCAAGTCCAACCTCACCTGTCCACTACTAAACCATCCCCAAGCACCTCATCCACCCGTCTTTTTCATCCACCTGTCTTTTAACACCAGGGATGGCAACTCCAACACTGCCCTGGGCAAGCTCTGTAAGTGCCCAAGAACCTTTTTTATGAAGAAATTTTTCCCCATATCCAATCTAAACCTCCTCTGACACAATTTAAGGCCATCCCCTCTCATTCCGCCACCTGTTACTTGGAAGAAGAGGCCAACACCACCTCACTGCAACCTCCTTTGAGGGAGTTGTAGACAGTGATGAGGTCTCCCCCTCAGCCTCCTTTTTTTCTAGGCAGCACAAAGAAAAGAGATGGAGGAGTTGGCTCTGACAGGCCAAATGCCTCTGAGCCCCAAACTCCTCAAATTCCTCCTCAAAGCTGCAAACCCAGAGGTAGCAGTGACCAACACCCCTGCAGGGAGAGGATGGAAACCATGCCCTCGCCTCCTGCACAAGGACTCTTCATCTGTATTAGCTAGACAATAAACTTTCCTCCATTTCAAGCATGTTGCAACACAGAAATAAAAGAGGGTTTGCCCTGACGAAGTGGCAAGAGCCTCTGGAGAGGTGCTCAATGACCACAAGCTGCTTGGTCCCTCTATCTCCTTAATTTAATCCTTTCCCTAAACAAAGATCGTCCTTATTCCAAAGACGTTGCAGGGATGATTTCCAGCACCCCACGTGCTGCTATTAGTCCCCGTCCCAGCCAGACTCTTATCGCAGCTCACCGCCTCCGCTCCCTGCTTTCCAGTTGACGAGATGCCTATTTACCTATGGATTACAGGGAGGCAACAAGTCTACCCAGGGAAGAAGCACTGTTGCATGGGCAAAGACTCTGCAAACAGATGGCTCGAGGAGATAGAAGGTGTTTACTACCTTGTGCGTGCTCCTGGGCTTGAGGGTGACACAGCCCTGGCACATCCCGACGTTTCTTTTCATGCTATTTTTGCTCTTCGAGCTCTCTACCCCCTCTCCGAGAGTCAGAGTGAAGACAAAGCCTCAGCCAGCTGCCTGGGTCTGTCCTCAAAGAAACTGCAAGACACGCGGGGTTTAAAATGTCTGCCCTCCGAGCTCTCCTATTCTTACATTTCCAGCCATTTTGTCAATCTGACAAGGCAATATTCCTTTCGGGGGTGAAAGCACTTGTCCTGCTTCTCTCCAACCCCTCCAATGCTGCTGCTGCTCACAGCAAGGTCTCAGCAGAGCCTCAGCAACACCAGTTTGGTTTGCAGGCTGTGAAGGATCCTGCAGCCACCTTGATGTCCCAGGTGAGCAAACTCACCAGGAGTCGAGAACACCACCTAATTCTCTTTATCAACCAATATTCTCAGCTCTGGAAGGGCCATCCTCAGCGCAGCGGAGGTGATGCCAGCCCTGCAGTGCTCCAAACACACCCAGCACCCACTTTGCTTTTGAGAGCCGCTGTGACACCTCCAAATCCAACCTCTAATTACCAGCCCAGCCTTGGCATGTCTCAAACATGAGAGCCTTTGTACTGCAGGCAAAGGCAGAGGGAAAAAGAAATGTGCACGTTATAAAACACTTTCTGTGATAAAAGTGCCATTTGAGCCCCTTCAGTCTGTCCAGGGAGCTTTTCCCATCTAATTCACATCTCCACTCTCCAGCTGCCAAAAGAGAAACCCAGGTAAGGCAGCCCTGGGAGGAACGAGATTCATTTTCCCCAAGTAGCTCACATTTGCAATTTTAGCTTCTCCTGCTCGTCCTGCCGCTCCGGACTAATTGCATTCCCCACATGCTCTTTCTCCCCCCCACCCCAATCTTTCAAGGCTCGTGGTGTTATACACAAGGCTCAAAGCACGTTCAAGATTAGTTCTGTAACCTGCTCAGAGTCAGAAAATTGAACGCGGTAGAGAAAGAAAAGGAAAAAGAGGGGGGGGGAAAGGAAAGAAAAAGCCAGCTCTTGTCAAGAGTGTGGCAGTACAAGGAAGTAATTTTTCTCTCCCCGTTTCAGTCGGGCATCGCTGTTTACATCCACATGAAATGCAGCATCCTTTCTTCTCCATCGTGCAGCTGTAACATCAGCAAATTGGAGAGGGGAGGCATGGGTAGGGGGGGGGAAGGCAATAGCGACTGAAATTGGATCCTAATGAATTTTCAATGGGACACCAAAAATATATACATATTTCAGCCTGCGCATGGATAGATCTATAAGTCAATGGAGAATCTCTGAATAGTCGGTTCCGAATAATTACAGTGGGGGGAAATCATTGGAATAATTAGCAGTTGCTACCAGAACATTCAGGGAAATGAAATGCTGACTGCTGTTTATTAAACAGCGCTTTATTCTCAGTTTAGAGTGTTTCAGATGAAATTAGGAGGCTGAATATTTGGAATAGCCTTGGGATCATTAAAGTTGTTCGAGCCACACAGCACATTCCCTCCATTTCTTTAAACTCTTTCTGCCTTTCCTGCCTGTTTCACAGAATCATAGAACAACCAGGTTGGAAGAGAACCATTGGATCATTGAGTCCAACCATTCCTATTAAACACTAAACCAAGTCCCTCAAGACCTCATCCACCTGTCCCTTAAACACCTCCAGGGAAGCTGAATCAACCACCTCCCTGGGCAGCCTATTCCAATGCCCAATGACTCTGTGTGAAAAACTTCCTCCTAATCTCCAGCCTAAATCTCCCCTGGTGGAGCTTGAGGTCATTCCCTCTTGTCCTGTCCCCTGTCCCTTGGGAGAAGAGCCCAGCTCCCTCCTCTCTACAACCTCCTTTCAGGTAGTTGTAGAGAGCAATGAGGTCTCCTCTCAGCCTCCTCTTCTCCAGGCTAAACACCCCCAGCTCTCTCAGCTGCTCCTCATAAGGCCTGTTCTCCAGCTCCTTCACCAGCCTCATCACTCTTCTCTGGACTCACTCCAGAGAAGCAAGAAGTTTCCTTCCTCATTCCTTTCCTTTCTGACTGCAACAGCAGCAGGAAGGGGCTCTCGCACAGCTCTGATGCCACAGGAAGAAGAAAGATGGTCTCCGTCCTCAGATCTCACCACATGGGCACTCCTGCTGGACACCAGTGCCAGACTGGAGCATCCGGCTGGGATCACAGACACCAAGGTGGGATGGGACTCGGGGTGACCCTCTTGTTACTGGTTCTCTGTCAGCAGAGTCTTTTGAAAGTTCTGAAGCTTAGGGGTGTTTTCTTTCCACCAATATCCTCAGAAAGATGATGCACAGCCCACCCGGACCTCTAACATCACCCAGAGTACATTTAGCTTTCTTCAAGAAGACCAAAGGCCACATAAAAGGGCTGCACAACACACAAGGGATGCAGAGCACGACCAAAAGGCTTGAACCTTGCAACGAGGCATCTGCTAGGAAAAGCAGCAGGAAAAGCACGCAAGCCATGCGTGAAACAGGCAGATTTTGGAAACCAATATTCCGGAAGAAACACTCGTTTCTCAGCCTAACAGACATTTTCCGACACGGTTCGCAGTTTTGCAAAATAGGACTGAAAGAAATGATCAAAATAAAATACCTAAGCCTGAGAAACGCACAGGTCCCAGCATGCTGGAGGTTGTTCCCATCATCGCCACATCCAAGGAAGGATTTTAAGGAGGACATGGCATTTGGACCCTGGTGGAAGGCAGAGAGGAAAGCAGAAAGAGGGGCAGGACACTAGTGGGGAAGGGAGGTGGAGAGCAGAAGTCACATCCTTTGGCTGCTCCTACCCACCCAGGGGCTGACACCAGTGGGAAAAGGAGATGGAGAGCATGAGGCGCATCCTATATTCGCTCCTACCCACTCTGCTCCAAGCTGCTGTGGCACAACATAACCAGACTGAGGAAGGAGAGATCAAGCTCTAAGGAGGCTGAAGCACCTGTGTGTATATGCACACGATTTAGATATCTCAAAAGATTTCACACTGTATTTCATGTAATTCACATTTCTAAAGCTTCTCTCTTTGCAATGCAAAAGGCGAGCGTAAATGAGACGGGTCAAAAGCCTCCTAAGCTCGAAACATCTCCAGGTTTGCAAAATCACTTTCGAAAGCTTCCAGTTCTGGATTAAGCAGGGTTACCTAATGCCAGTCAGATGAAACCACACTCCCAAAAAACTCGCTGTGGGGGCAACTTCATGCCTCACAGACACAGAATAAACCATTTTCATTGCTTTGAAGGCAGATTTAAGACACACATCATCTTGTAATTGGAAAAACAGTCTATGGTACCTTGGAGATGTCTTCTCCTCGAGGTGACGCAGCAGTCCAGCGCGGTCTGGAGAGACGACGTTTCTCCTGGCTCCACCTGCAAGGAGAAGAGGATGCTCATTTGTGCAAGGTGCAAAGAATTCCACTGTTTCCTGCCTGCTTGGTTACTGGGGAGAAAGAAAAATAACTCCTAACATTTGTTCGAGCATAACAAAAGGGCCTAGGGAGACGCATTGAAACCTTCCCTGCTGCACAGCCCAGTCCTAAGCTGGGAAACACGAGAGGCTCCACAGCAGGTTTTTTGGGGTGGTTTTTTTTTTAGAGGGAGAACACTGTCTTCAAGCACTGAGCACCCTCTGCCCACATCAGGGTCTGTGGACAAGGCTGCAGAAGCACCTGAGTGCACAGAACAGTCCAGGGGACTCAAGGTGCACTCTGGTGAAAACAGAGGCACAGAACAATTAACTACAGGGAAAAACACAGACTAATTATTAAACAGGGAGCTAAAGTAGCCCTACAGCTCATTGATGGCTCTGGCAGATCCCAATGTGCTAACTTTACTTCTCATATCTATCCACTCTGCAATTTATCAGCCTCTTTCCTCGCACCACCTCTGCTCTGCAGTAAAGCCAACTTTCAGCATTGAAAAAAAAAAACAGCTGAGAAAAAAACCACCACAATGAAACAAGCATCCAACACAATAAAAATAAATTAAAACCCCTAGAGGACACCAAGAGGAGTTGTGGCTTCTTTTACTGCATTTTCCAAGGTGCTGTTTAAACACAGACAGAGGAAGGTGCATAAATACATCAGTTCAGCCCTCTGGCCTGCAGAAGCGTTGGCAGAGCACAAAGAGCAACGGGAGCTGGGATAATTATACCTCTGCCTCTGCACAGCAGGCACGGCCGCAGCCCACTGCTGGGCTTCAGCTCTGAGAGAGCTCACCCATCCTCACACAAGGGGCTTTCAACACCATCCTCTCAGCGCTGAAGAGGGAGGGACACGAAATTACCAGGCAAGAGTCTATCTAATTCCCATCTCCATCTCACTCTAGTTTGCAAGAGAGGTCAGTATTGAGCCACCTCAGCCCCCACATCTCCGAGGTGTGGGTTTTCTAACTCCTAAAGGCTCTTTGCAGTGACTACTGCAAAAACATTCCTTCCTCCCCAATAGCTCCAGAAGTTTCATATCTAAGCAATAAACAGCCAACATTTCCAGCTGGGACTGGTCTTTGTCTTCATTTGCTGCCCAAGGTGGGAAGAGATCACAGAGGAGAGGTAGCAAGGTACACCAAACCTCTTCCCTGCTGTCTTAAGGGATGCAATGTTAGAGAAGACTTATCTGCACGTGATGCAGACAGAGAGCACAGGCAGCACTTACACATCATGGGGGCAGTTTCCACTCCAGAGCACTGGTTTTACTGGTACTTGTGCTGCAAAACATGCAGCCAAACCTCTGTGCTCTGCAGGCTTCTCCGGGAGAAAGCAGAACCTTAGATGTGCCTCAAAACTAGCAGGGGATAAGAAGCAAGGAGAATGTGTCTTTCACTGCTCCTTGCACATCCATCTTACTTTTCCTTTCTCGCTTCACCCTAGACCCCAGCAGCTCAAGTCAGAGACCCTGTTCCCTCTTGGGTTTGCAGCCCACACATAGGCACAGTCAGAGTCAAAAACACCTCTTAAGCTACAGCTTGACCTTAGAAGCAGAGCAAATAGATGGTAACCACTGCAAAGCACTGCAGCACACACTAGGTACAACACCAGGCCTGGCTAAACCTTCCAAATCAACTTACCACAAAGAGAGAGACAATACCGCCAACCCTTCTCCCACAAAGCAAGAACCAGGTCTCCAGAAGCAAAGGGCCAACATCAACTGGCTAAATTCCCCAAGCACAGACAGTGCTAATCAAGATAGAGCTATTTCTCCTGCCTTGTCTCACCCAACCTTCTTAAAGGGCCACCTGCCTCCCCAAGCCTCTTGCCTACCTGCCTTTTATCGGAGGAGGAGGTGGCCCACTTAACACTTCCCAGTTGGGAGACAATGAATCCCTCCCAGGGAGGGCAAAACCCAACTCCCCTCAGCAACAACACAGGTGTTACAGCTCACGGCACAACAAGCTGCATCAGGCTCAGGTGGTTTGTGGTTATTGATAAACTCCACAGGTCTTTCCAGCAACCAGGGAGCAGCATCTCCACTAGCTGAGCAGCCAAGTCCTGCTTCTTCTGAGTTTCTGCTGCAGATAGAGGTTTCTCCAGCTCTTTCCCCGGTGACTGCACAGCTTTGCAGGCATTAAACCAGATGTAGCTGCCTAGCAATTACTCCTTGAGTTACTCCCACTTGTCAGAGCAAAGAAAAAGAGCTCTGCAGCTCCAGGTAGCAGACCAAGGCAAATTCTCCCCACCTGGATGGCCCTGGGAATCAGCCCACCCACAGCACAGAGCTTTGGGCCAAGCTTACATTTCCTTCTATGAAAGATGAGACCTGCAATAAAGCTGGGGAGGGGGCCTTGATCAGGGAGTGCAGAATGAGATGAGATCTTTGGAAGAAATGTTTTGCTGTGAGGGTTGGGAGCCCCTGGCCCAGGTTGCCCAGAGCAGGGGTGGCTGCCCCATCCCTGGAGGGGTTCAAGGGCAGGTTGGATGGGGCTTGGAGCCCCTGATCCAGTGGGAGGTGTCCCTGCCCAGGGCAGGGGTGGGACTGGATGGGCTTTGAGGTCCCTTCCATCCCAAACCATTCCAGGATTCTATGATTCTGCCTTCCATTAAGAGTTAGGTAAGAGTGAAGGGCTAACAAAATGGAAGGGGACAAAGTGCTATGGGGACATCACTGGGAGGTTCACGCCTGGGAATTCTCATCTCAACTATCCCTGGCATCGCTGGTACCACTGCAGTGTTGGAGCATCTCAGGGGGGAGACAACCTATCGCAGGCCTGATGCTCTCCACGACCGCCTCCTCCCCCCTTTACTGATTCCATCTAATGCAATAACACTCATCCTAATAAATATTGTTAAAAGGAAAAGTCTCTCTGGAGACTTCAAATCCCGGGCACAGGTGTTCAGGCTGGGCTAACTGGGTGATTCATTCATTAAAGGAAATGCAATTTAAAATCTATTACAATCTTTAAAACACAAAGCATTTCCCCCCCATTTCTGGCCCAAGCCCAGCAGTAACCAGCCTCCCCCTGTGCCTTGTAGAACTATTTCTGCTGTGGAGGAGCACAACACAGACCTTACCCTCTCCCACTCCCCGAATCCTGCTGGTTTTTAAAATCTCCCCTCAGTTTTTGCAGAGCGCTTCTACTTTTTTTTTTCATTAAAAAAATAACTAAAAAGGGAAAGTTGGAAGGGAACAAAGGTACAAGGATAGATTGGGTGTTAAAACACAGCTGAGCTGAAGGACATCAAGAAACAATTGAGTCTGGGGCGCAGAGAGGAGGGAGTTTGATCAAAGGAGAAAATGCCAAGTGATTTCTCCTAGCAGGGAAAGAGAGGGCAATAACCGACAGCCAAAAGTTAAAGATAGACAAATTAAATACAGCACAAATGTTTAGCAGGGAAGGTGATTAACCTTTAAAATCCACTACCAATGGCAGTCCTGGATTCGGCATCTCCCGAGATCCTTAAATCAACCCTGAACACCTTTTTGGAAGATTTATGTTCGACAAACATGAAATCCTAGGCTCAGGAAAGAGGTACCTAATGACTTTGTGGGGCCTGTTTATGTGATCTAAAAGTCCCTCCTGGCCCTAAATTCATTGTGTCACTGCAGCCGATCCTCAATTCATCTTGAGAAGCACAATCCTGCGCAGCCAAGGCTGAAGTCAGAACCCAAAGTTTGTCGTTGAAGAAGTTTGCGGGTTCTGCCATCGCCATCTCCTGCCTGCTCCTTGCCTGAAAATTATGGAATAGTTTGGGTTGTGCTCTGACAGATCCTTGTCTCCCCTGTGCTGGGGACTCCAGAACCAAACGCAGGGCTGCAGGTCGGGTCTCACGAGAGAGGAGAATCCCCTTCCTCACCCTGCTGGACCCACTGCTTTGGATGCCATCAAGGCCACAGTTGGCTCTCCAGGCTGCAAGCACACACTGCCAACTCTTGTTGAGCTTCTCAACCACCAACACTCTCAAGTCCTTCTCTTCAAAGCTGCTCTGAATGCAAAATCAAACTAAATCTAACAAGCTACAATAGGAGAAACTTTCAACCAAACCTTCTCCCTCTTTGCCTTCTCCTGCCTGTTTGCAGTTGACTCTCTGCAACTCCCTGAGAGGAGGTTGTGGAGAGGGGGGAGCTGGGCTCTTCTCCCAGGGGACAGGGGACAGGACGAGAGGGAATGGCCTCGGGCTCCACCAGGGGAGGGTCGGGCTGGACGTTAGGAAGAAATTCTTCATCAAAAGGGTCACTTGGCGCTGTCAGAGGCTGCCCAGGGAGGGGGTTTGGTCCCCTTCCCTGGAGGGGTTTGAGGGATGGGTGGATGAGGTCCTGAGGGACATGGGTTAGTGATTAATGGGAATGGTTGGACTCGATGATCCAGTGGGTCTCTTCCAACCTGGCTGTTCTGTGATTCTATGATTCTATGATTCTATGACTTTTGGTGCAAATAAAGCATAAAGGGGTGGCTGGCGAGAATATTTACAAGAAGTTGCTTCTGGCTTCAGTTTTGCAAATCCAAACAAGGAACAAATCAACCCAGGCAGCTGCTGTGCCTTTGCCAGGCACCCAAATACTGTTTGCATACAAGTGGCTCTGTGGATGGGTTACCATGACAGGTTGTCCTGCTCCTTAGGAAGAAGCAGCAATGGCAGAAAAACACTTTCGAGAGGTGTAATTGCAACCACGGTGGAAGTTTTGTGTACGTAGACCTACTTACTGGCAGAGGGAGAAGTCATGCTTCCAGCCAGCAATATTACAGCAGCAAACATTTTGAGTGCCAGGGTCTGCTGAGCCTCCTTTCTCTCTGCCTCTCCCTCCAAGATGCCGTCCTTCATTTGCTCTTGCCCTCAGCTTTCATGCTCAGTGATTATCAGAAGTCACTGGAGCTTTGTGTAGCTCACCTCGTGGCTCCCGTGTCGTGTGCCATTCAAGGAACACCCAGAGCTCCTGCACAGGCTGCAGACTTGGCTGCAAGGTGGAGGGTGGCTCCTAGGACACCTTGCATGGTCCCAGCATGGAGTGAGGCAAGTTTCCAACACTCAAATTAAGCACAAAAGATGCAGGAACGGTGCATGGTTCTCACCTGAACGTTAAGCTAGCACATACAGTTCAGCCCAGCATCAGCCTCCTCTTAAGATTTCCCTTCACTGCTGATTTATATCAGCAATCACTTCGAGCTCAGACCTGCTTGCAACACTCCTTTCTCCCCTTCTGCCTCAAGATGTTGCCCTTCATTTGTTCTGGGTTCATTTGCTCCTCCAGCATCCAGGATTTCCCTGCTCGGCCAGTGTTTAGCAGCCAAGTGCATGGTTCAACCAATGCCTTCTCTCAAGCTGGGCTTCCCCCAGGAATTTTCCACCTATCTCGTTGACCCAGACATGGATTTGCATGCACTCGAGGCATGAGGCGAGTGGAAATGCAGAGCTTGAGCCTTTGCCTGGCTGGCCTGTGTGGCACAAGCAGCGAGCAAGCAATAATCTCACATTCAATGGCTCCTTTGCCGCACACCAGGGCTGAAATCTCAGTGGTGGCACCTTCCCTCTCCATCAGTCCCATTAATCCTGGCTGAACAAGGCCTTTCCCTGCACCAGGTGCACTTCTGCTTGCAAGGCTCCTGCCAGAAGCTCTGCTCACACCCTCTGCAGTTCTTCAGCCTGGAGAAGAGAGACCAGGGAGACCTCAGAGCAACTTCCAGTACTGAAAGGGGCTCCAGGAAAGCTGGAGAGGGGCTTTTTACAATGACCTGGAGTGACAGGATGAGGGGAATGGCTTTAAATTGGAAGGGGGAAGATTTAGATTAGACATTAGGAAGCAATTCTTCACAATGAATGTTAGGGAGGATCTGAGCCAGGTTGCCCAGAGCAGTGGTGGCTGCCCCACCCCTGGAGGGCTCCAAGGCCAGGTTGGATGGGGCTTGAAGCCCCTGATCCAGTGGGAAGTGTCCTTCCCCATGGCAGGGGTGGGACTGGATGGGCTTTAATGCCCCTTTCAACCCAAACCATTCTATGATTCTATGAATCTATGATTGTATAGGATCCCAAAGCTCTGATTTCCCAGAGGTTAACATTCCCTCAACTTGCTCCTGGCATCTGGAAGTCCCAGAGGAAGACTGGAGTGATGTCTTCTCCATTGCAAGCTACCAGGGGGCTGCATTTACCCATGGAAGAGCTGGATGCAGGCCTGAAGTCAGCAGCATCCCTCTGATCCAAGCAAGATCAGAAACGCTGCTTTTGGAGGGCTACCAACAGATCTGTCACGCTTCGTCCCAAGCTGAAAATTGTTTATCCACAGCTTGACTTCCAATGAAGTCACAAGCTGCCCACGGCGGCACCGAGATACTTTTGTCTCTCCGCTACGACTCTGTTACGCACCCACGGTACCCAGGAAAGCTCCAGCAAGCCTCCCAAACACCAGCCAACCTAACGCTCCTTTGGCTGCCGATTCATCCTCTGCCCGGGGATGCGGCCTTGCTCCCCCCTGGGCAGCGGATCTGATGGAGGAGACCTCAGGCCAAGGCAATCTGGAAGCGACACCTGACTCCTGCCTGGTTCGAGCAGCTTTCAGGCAGTTTTCTGGCTCTGAAAAACCCAAGCGAGGACTTGGCTGCTCTGGCACAATATCAGAGGGAGGAGGGAAGAAACCAACACATTTCCTTGTCCTCTTTTTCCCTCTCAGGGAATGAGATGCTCCTGCAAAGAGACAAAACCCCATCATGGAAAACACCCCAGGAGACTTGGCGACCACCTTGCCGGGAGGAGGTAGGGGAGCCGAGAGCCGGAGCTGCTCGCCTGCTGAACGTACCAAAGGGGTAAATTAAATGCATTCATCTCGCCGTAACTCACAATGACACCATTTTCACCCGACACGCAACTTTCTGACAATCAACCTAATTTACTTCAATAATAAATGAAAAA
Source organism: Coccyzus lansbergi (assembly GCA_033558105.1). NCBI lineage: Eukaryota > Metazoa > Chordata > Aves > Cuculiformes > Coccyzidae > Coccyzus > Coccyzus lansbergi. Next base: position 1,898,445 of record JAUMJK010000146.1, read on the forward strand.
GTTTTCTTTTATAACAGCAATCAGGAATGAGCGCTGCAGCGCTTCTCTGTGTGGATTTTTTTTTTTTTTGTTAGAGCAAACTTCATTCAACTCATTTTCTTTAAATAAAATGATTTTGTTATTTATTATGCGTTTGAAATACAGAAGGAGGACACAAGAGACCGTGGCAACACAGTTTGTTTCTGACATCTCTGGAGCAGTTTTTAGGAAGGCAAAATGCACCAAGATCAGGGGCTTGGTGGTTGAGAGCCCAAGTGTTTCTATTTGTTTCTATATGTTTAGGAAAAGTGGAGTTAAGTCCACACCACAAGAAGGATGTTGAGGCTCCGGAGCGAGTCCAGAGAAGAGCAACGAAGCTGGTGAAGGGGCTGGAGAACAGGCCCTATGAGGAGCAGCTGAGAGAGCTGGGGGGGTTTAGCCTAGAGAAGAAGAGGCTGAAAGGAGACCTCATTGCTCTCTACAACTACCTGAAAGGAGGTTGTGGAGAGGAGGGAGCTGGGCTCTTCTCCCAAGGGACAGGGGACAGGACAAGAGGGAATGGCCTCAAGCTCCACCAGGGGAGATTTAGGCTGGAGATTAGGAGGAAGCTTTCCACACAAAGGGTCCTTGGGCATTGGAATAGGCTGCCCAGGGAGGTGGTTGATTCCCCTTCCCTGGAGGTGTTTAAGGGACGGGTAGATGAGGTCCTGAGGGACATTGTTTAGTGTTTGATAGGAATGGTTGGACTCGATGATCCGATGGGTCTCTTTCAACCTAGTGATTCCATGATTCTATGATTCTATTTCCCCAGGTTTATGATCACGTTCGTCACTGAGGATGGGGAGACCCTTCCCAGGTTGCCCAGAGAAGCCGTGGTGGCCTCACCATCCTCATCCTGGTTTAGTGTTTGATAGGAATGGTTGGACTCGATGATCCGATAGGTCTCTTCCAACCTGGTTGTTCTATGATTCTATGATCCTGGAGGGGTTCAAGGCCAGGTTAGATGGAGCTTGGAGCCTCCAATCTAGTGGGATGTGTCCCCCCATGGCAGGAGTGGAACTGGATGGGATGTTAAAGGAACGGAAGGGGGAATCCTAAAAGGCTAAATCCTAAATCCTAAAAGGTTTTCTTTGCTCTAGGAATCACCGTGCACCAGCTACTGAGAGCAACCCTGCAGCTCTGCACCTGAAGTTCCTGTACAGTGTCAGGCCTGTCTCCTTTCAATCCCAACAGGTAGGATTCACCTTCATCCTCCCAGTATATTTTTAATTGATACATAGGAGGCATACCCAGAGTTCCCTTTGTCGACTGAGAAAGACCAGCACCTCCAGAGGGCAATTCATCCAACCAGCCTGTCTGAGAGGAGATAAATGGCCTCTGGAGATGCCTTTTTCTGTCTACAGACTGGGAGGAAGCCCGAGGCAACCAACCCCGACAGTGACATCTAACTTTTAGACATGGAAGTCAACGCAAATTAATCCAACGCGTTATTGGAGCCTTTGATTTCTGCTGACTTGATTTACAACCGCTTGCTCAGCACATCTGAGCCCCAATGCCACATCAGAGTGGACCCAAAGAGTCCTTTTCTCCTCTTCCAGCCTTGGATGTGAGCATCCTTACCCTGCTATGCACCTCGCAGTATTAAACAGAGACAAAATAAGAATTACCATCACTGAAAACTTTCTCTTGGAACTCAGATAAATGAAAATCTTCAATTAACGTGCATTGTTGCCAGATTTTTTAACACGCCTGGAGACGACAAGCTCTTTCTAAAGGAAGAATGTGTCATCATCCTCATTTTGTAGATGGAGAAATGGCTGAGTCATGAATAAAACACAGGTCCAGAGCCATAATCTACCACTGTGTCCCTATGAAATATATATATAACCTCCAGTGCACCTCGGTACAACCCCAGGGGCTCTGCCTGACGTCAGCCTCGTCGCCCAGGAAGGCAGCAACCTGCCTGCATACAGCTGCACAACATCTGGATGGGTAGATGTAGCTGAGGTTAACCAAGAGGCATGAAAGTGCATCTCCTTCACTTTGGGGAGGGAGGCTCAGAGCAGTCATGTTCGGGGGTGCGGATATGAGCCTCTCCGCTCACACGTTGCTAACAAAACTGCAGATAACCATGCTCGACAGAGTTCAGGGATCTTCTCTGGAGAGCCCAAGCCCATCCTCACGTCTGGAGAGGTCTTAGAATCATAGAATCATAGAACAACCAGGTTGGAAGAGAACCATCGGATCATCGAGTCCAACCATTCCTATCAAACACTAAACCATGTCCCTCAGGACCTCCTCTACCCATCCCTTAAACACCTCCAGGGAAGGGGAATCAACCACCTCCCTGGGCAGCCTATTCCAATGCCCAATCACCCTTTCCGTGAAAAACCTCCTCCTAATCTCTAGCCTAAATCTCCCCTGGTGGAGCTTGAAGTCATTCCCTCTTGTCCTGTCCCCTGTCCCTTGGGAGAAGAGCCCAGCTCCCTCTTCTCCACAACCTCCTTTCAGGTAGTTGTAGAGAGTAATGAGGTCTCCCCTCAGCCTCCTCTTCTCCAGCATAAACACCCCCAGCTCTCTCAGCCGCTCCTCATAGGGCCTGTTCTCCAGCCCTTTCACCAGCCTCGTTGCTCTTCTCTGGACTTGGTCCAGAGCCTCAATATCCTTCTTGCAGCATTTCAGCAGCAGGCAGCACGGCAATGGCTCTGCCCAGCACAGCAGAGGCTCTGATGCTGCCCACGTGCCCTTTGTGCTAAGCTGCAGGCTGGCAGCATCTTGAGGAGGGCGTTCAGCCCTTCCTCGTGGCAGCTCATCACACTCCTGTGCAGGATAGACCTGCCTGGAGCTCACATCAGTCTTGCATCCTAACTGGGTGCCTCCTGCGGGCTAATTACTCTCGAGACCCCAATCAGCGCTCGTGGGTACGTTGCAGGCTGTCTCCCACAGCCTCTGCGAGATGCCTCCAGCCCTTGGCTGCTCAGCTTCTGCTAATTGCAGCTATTCTGGAGGCACAATGGAGCATTTTTTATTCCTCCAGCATTGTGTGCTAGCAGGTGGATCCCATTACTGCCGGTGCCTGGTGATGCTACCGGCACCGCATCCCTGCCCTCCCAACACCGCAGCTCCTGCAGGTGGGAGCCACCAGCTGCAAGGGAGGAGACAGGAGCCTAAAGGAGTTGTCCTCCGCAACGAGCAAAAGCTCGGACATCTCCTGCTTAACACAGACGCTGTCTTGCTGACACCCTGCCCGACCTGTGCGCTCAGCCGAAAATTACAGACTAACCTCTCTCCGGCTGGGAACACGCTCTCCTGCTCTCGCTGTAATGAAGTCCAGGTTCGTAAAGCAAATTCCCAGCATCGCGTTGCAGCCAGGCATGCAGAGATGGCCCTAAGTGTACACTTAGATCACTTTCCCAGGGTTGTTGCCCATCTACCAACAGGCCAGTCAATTAAAACTGGCTGTGCTGCACTAATTTTTCACTTGGCAGCACTTGCTAAGCCCATAGAGGTGATGGATGCAAGTTTCAGAGCAGCCTGTGTCAGGACTCGCTTTTGGCTACCGTTTCTCTGGGTTGGATGGGCAGCACGGAGCTTAAAGTGGCTCCTGGACGCGCCTAAGAGGTTTACTTTGCTTTCCTTTCATTATTCTGAAAGAAATTTTTACCTCGCCAGTGATTTTGTGCTCCTTCCTTCTTCCTTGAGGGCACAGCAGCTGAAGGAAGGTAGCAAGAGAGCTCTGCAGGCAATTTGGAGCCTGGAGGTGCAATTGTTTTCTCCCAGAGGGAACTGAAAAGTCAGCAACATTGCACTGCCGAGCTCAACAACACAGCCATGAGCTGTGGGAGCACCAAAACCCACCAAATCCCACCTCCGCTCATTAAGTACCCCATCTCACACCCAAGACATCCCTCCTCCTCCATCCTTTCCCTGCTCCAGTGCTCCCGACTGCATCCTCTGCCTCTCCTGGCTTGTCTCGAGCAGGATGGCCCCCACCGTTCTACGCACAGGACCTCCAGCTTGGTTATCGATCACTGTTTGTGGGCTCTCGGTAAACTTTGGTTGTAAAGGTTTCATTAGGCTGCCTCACAGTCATTACATCAAGTAATGGAAAACATCCATCTTCTCCTGCTCGTCCACGGCGTCCAATGGAAATCGGTCTGAGGAGCGTTAATCAAGCTATGAAAATCATTGGCGGCTCACGCCTTGACGAAAAGAAAGCCTGTTGTGTTCAGAGACCACAGCACCTCAGGAGGAATCTTTTCCAACAGCTAAAGCTCAAGATAAATGACGGCTTCGCTCCTCTCCAAGGACTGCTATGGAGATCAATAGGTCCCGGTGCCATCCCAGCCTCCAAGCAAACAGGGCCCTTCCCCAACCTCCAGGGCATCATTTCTCCCTGGGTTAATCTTTTTGGATTTACATAACAGCAAAACCGGACCTTTGTAAAGGTGACTTACGATCCCAAATCTCCTCTTGTACCCTGCAGAAGTTTTGCCCCACACGGCTTGATGCCAAAGGAACAAGGAGAGATTCAGGGTCCCTCGGGGCTCTTGTGGGGCTGAGGAACATCTGAAACCAATACCCGGTGTTTAATTAAGGCTAAACCCTCACTGTCACCCCTGTGTCAAGTGCCAACAAGCATCCTCAGCCTTACAGGTGAGCAGTAATCTCAATAAAGTCGCACTCCGGTACCTTCCCACACGGGATGCGAGAGCCCTCTCTTTCCTAGGGCTCAAAACTGCCTCAGATTAATATTCTTCATAGAGAATAAGTCTAGCTACTTGCAACAGCATCTTTTAAAAGGCAGGGCTCCCACAATGATGATAAAACTAAAAATAATCGAAGTTCTCGTGTGGAGGAAAAGCCCCACAGGTTCTGAGACTGCATCCAACAGCATCACTACAGACCTTCGACTCACACAGCATCATCTCCCCCAGCAACACCGAGCTCAAGGCTGCTTTCCTCAGTCTTTCCTAGAATCATGGAATCATTAAGGTTGGAAAAGACCTCTAAGCTCACCCAGTCCAACCATCAGCCCAAGCCCACCTTGCCTGCTAAACAAAGTCCCAAAATGCCACATCTACATGTTATTTGGTGACCCCACCACTGTCCTGGGAGCCTCTGCCAGGCCTTCACCTCTCCTTAGGCAAAGGAAGTTTTCTTGATATCCAATCTACTCCCCTGGCGCAGCTTGAGGCTTTCAACCACAGCAATGCAGGTTTGGACGTGAGAAGCCACCAGCCCAACCCAAGCTCAACAAAGCACGAAGAGATTCAAACATGTTTTGCCCTGCGGCAGGTTGCAAGTGTTGAGGGAGGAGGAGATTTGAGACTCAGATGGCATCCTGGCTTGTATCAGAAATGGTGTGACCAGCAGGTTCAGGGAGGTGATTCCCCTCTGGACTCAGCACTGGTGAGGCCGCTCCTTGAATCCTGGGGTCAGTTGTGGGCCCCTCAGCACAAGAAGGATGTTGAGGCTCTGGAGCGAGTCCAGAGAAGAGACACAAAGCTGGGGAAGGGGCTGGAGAACAGGCCCTATGAGGAGCGGCTGAGAGAGCTGGGGGGGTTTATCCTGGAGAAGAGGAGGGTGAGAGGAGACCTTATTACTCTCTACAACTACCTGAAAGGAGGTTGTGGAGAGGAGGGAGCTGGGCTCTTCTCCCAATTGACAGGGGACAGGACAAGAGGGAATGGCCTCAAGCTCCACCAGGGGAGATTTAGGCTGGAGATTAGGAGGAAGTTTTTCACACAGAGGATCATTGGGCATTGGAATAGGCTGCCCAGGGAGGTGGTTGAGTCACCTTCTCTGGAGGTGTTTAAGGGACAGGTGGATGAGGTGCTGAGGGACTTGGTTTAGTGTTTGATAGGAATGGTTGGACTCGATGATCCGATGGGTCCCTTCCAACCTAGTTGTTCTATGATTCTATGATTCTATGATTCAAGAGCAGCCTCTACTTTCCAAGGCCAGTACTGTTCTGGCCCCTGGACCCTCCCCAGCACGACAGGATGCCTGCTGACCCCAAAAGTTGTCACAGTTCTCTCAGAAGCAAAGCACCTTTTTGTAGCAGTCCTTCCATGTTATTTTAGCAGCTGCTGTCTTACAGACTGCTGGAGTAAGAGATTAATGCTTTAATTACACCATCTGAAAGCTGGGAGGCTGAGCTTTCGAATGGTATACAGCACTGACTTCTGGCACGGGTGGATCTTGAGGGAGTACACACTAAAATCAAGCTGGAATCCAAGTGAGGAATAAAAGAGGAAAAAGAAGTAAGACAGTAATCAGAATAATGTGCTTTTAATGCCCAATATCTCACAACCAGCTGGGGCTAGAAATTAAAGCTTCATGCTTGTTGCAAGTAGGGGATCCTGTCTTGCAAAAGACTTAATCTCTCCCATCTCCAGCCCTGGTCTTGCAGGAGAGATGATAAAACTATCGGCATTTGTGCTCTGGAGCACATCTGTCAGCCTATGTTCATCCTTCCTCCCCACCCAGACTGTTCAGGGCTACATCCGACTGCCCCTGCATCCCCTGTCCTTCCTACCATGGGCAAGGAGGACCGAGATGAGGACAAGCTCCTTATTCCCCAGTAATGACTCCATCGCACGTGGCAGCTTTGGAGCTGGCTGATGGCTCAGCTGGAGCATAACCAAGGCTGGTTCTGCATCCTTGCCCCTTCTGCATCCCTGCCGTTTCCCTCTCCATTTTCCTCCTCTCTTCTTCCTCTCCTCATTTTTCTCCCTCTGCCTTCACTCTCTCACCACCTCCTAACCTATTTTTCTCTTCTCTCCCCGCTCTCCACCGTCCCTCTCTCCGCTCCCCCTCCCTCCTACTTAGGAGGAGATCAATGTACTGGGAATGCTGACTAGGGAATTAAATCTAGCCAGCCTGTCTCTTTGAGAGACCTCTCACTAATCAGCTTGGATGGCTTCCTATTCCCCCCCCTCCACTCGACAGAGAACCTGCGATGAATTCGTCCATCCCCAGTTCTTGTCAGCCTGCACACAAGGAGGCAAATGTCTCTCTCATCTGCTCTGCGTTCAGCTTTTCTTCTCCATTTCTCTATCAAGTAGGTTGGAGGTAATAGCAGGACTACCCTGTCCGCTTCTATTTTCTCGCTGAGCTGTGATCTCAACTGGAGCACGGGCTGTGAGCGAGTAATTCCTTCCCCTCAGCTGTGGGGTCCGTCTGTAGCAAATGGGGCTTCTGTGTTTCTCCACTTCTTTGCTCAGAGCACAGCTGAGAAGGAGAATGGCACAAACTGGGCTTTTCACAGCCCCATTTATCTTCCTCCACATTTTGCAGCTGAGGAATTTTACAGGAATTATGCGTACGGAAGCATCTTCCATGCTCAGGGCTGCCCTCCACCTTGCTCTGTGGGCAGGGATACTCAGGCAGAGCTGAGGATGGAAACCAGGTAGATCGGATCATGCAAACCCAACAGGCAGACCTCTCCAACTCCAGCCCCAAACTGCAGCCAGTTCTGCTCTAATGGCTAAAGGCAGCCCAGGTTTCCATCCTGCAGGGTCTTAGGCTGCTCTGATATCCACGTGCTTGCCCCCAGACCACGGCTGTCAAGTCCCTCTGCTTTTTCCATCTATTTGTTTTCAGCAAGTTCTGAAAAGGTTCGGTTGGGAAATGTCGAAATGCTTCTTTCTGACATTTCTGCTGCCTGCTGTTCTTCAACTGCAGTGTTTAACTTGGGCTTTCGGGGCTGAGTCGAAACCTCAGCTCGGCACAGGTCAGGATTGAGTTCCTGCAATGCAGCATCCAAAGAAACACGGACACGAGGTGGAGGATTGGGAGCCTGAGTTGGGAACCTGGCCCACGGGGGACATGATCCAAAATAAAATCCCTTGGGAACAGCAGATGGATTAATATTCATCAATATTCAACTAAGCAAAAACTTTCCGCTTGCTTTGATAAAGCAAAACATACTGATTTCAGCCACTCAAAACCTGCTACAAAGACCTCACTAGAGCCCTCTGAGCATAAAATCTTGGGGGGGGGGGGGGACGACAACACCCACCAAATCCTTATAAAAATAATTAAAAACAAAAGTCAATTTTGTAGCATTTACACGTTCCTTAAACAGGCAGTCCCACGAGCAGCAAAACTAATGAAGCCTGGCTGCCTATGGATCGTTGTCTCACGGCTCAATTCTCTGGTGTCTAATGAGGTGCAAGCTCTGATCAAAGTTTTTCCTCATCATCGGGGAATTCATAACAATGCGCTCATCTGGGGATCCTCCAAGGCTCTGGTACAGGATGAGCTCACGCTGCTGCCTCTCCTTGTGCAGCAGCTTCCAACGGGTGGTTTCTCCCCTCCCTATCGTGCTGCCTACACCAAACCCATTACTTCTGGGCCCAATTTGGTTGAAAAGACTCAAAAGTCTCACGGAGTCACGCAGAGCCCGAGGAGAGCCACTTCCAGAAGGATTCAGTTGCAGAGAGCTTGCCAGAGACTTCCCAGCTACCTGCAAGGAGGGGACTTAAGACTTTCACACAAGAAGGAACCACAGATAGAATCATAGGCTCATGGACTATCCTGAGTTGGAAGGGATCCACAAGGATCATCGAGTCCAGCTCCTGTCCTTGCCCAGGAAACCCCAACACTCACACTGTGGGGCTGAGGGTGTTGGCCAAATGCTTTGGGATTTTGTGAGGCTTGATGCTGTGACTTTAGTGTTTGATAGGAGTGGTTGGACTCGATGATCCGATGGGTCTCTTCCAACCTAGTTGTTCTATGATTCTATGATTCTATGACTGCTTCCCTGGGAGCTGTTCCAGGGCTCCACCACCCTCTGGGGGAAGAACCTTCTCCTGATGTCCAACCTAACCCTTCCCTGCCACACTTTCCTGTCGTTCCCTCAGGGATTTGCAGGCAGCAGCACAGAGCCCTCTCCTAACCAAAAAGCAGCATCTCCCCACCACAGATTGAGCATTTGCTCTCCCCCAGGAGCCCCATGCAGTAGGAAAGCTGTAGACGTAGAGGAGGACACTGAAAATGGTTCGAGATGCGTGGGTGGAGAAGAGATAAGTTACGCTGGGGAAGAGATACTGTTTAGTCCAGGGGGAGGCAAACGAGGAATGGTAGGAGCTTACCAGCTGCTGGTCCTTTATTGTACTAGAGGAATACAACCAATGCAGAAGTAATTTCCTTGCATGGCTGCCTACGCAGGCTGCAAACTGTAAACCAACATGTGTATGACTATGCCTGTGCACTTAAACATGCATGCAAACAAGCTCTGCTTCTCCAAAATCTCCCATAGGCTCATCTCCGCATCCAAATGAAGCAAATCAGCGTTTGCCAGCACTTCTGGAGCTCACTGACAGCCGAAATACAAGATTTCTGATTCTGAAGCCCTCCTAGGATTTTCACGTTTCTAGCGCTGGCTTTTTAATCAACATTTTGAGTCACTAGGAAAGACATTCACCAGCGATGTCTAGAGATGAGGAGGACCAAGCAAGGTGGGATGTGCCATTCCTTGGTGTGTCCCAGCGGTGACAGTGGGTCCAAGCTCCGCCAGGGGAGATTTAGGCGGGAGATTAGGAGGAAGTTTTTCACACAGAGGGTCATTGGGCATTGGAATAGGCTGCCCAGGGAGGTGGTTGAGTCACCTTCCCTGGAGGTGTTTAAGGGACGGATGGATGAGGTCTTGAGGGACTTGGTTTAGTGTTTGATAGGAATGGTTGGACTCGATGATCCGATGGGTCCCTTCCAACCTGGTTGTTCTATGATTCTATGATTCTATGAATTCAGCTCACAGAGATATCACTTTGGTATTACTTAGTCTTTGGGGCTTTTGCCCTTGCATGATATTCCCTGGATTCACGCGGGTTATGGCAGTTTATACCGAATACCCCAAACTGATTAGAATCCAAAATTTCAAAATCCCCTTGATGCAGCACTTGATCAAGGTGCCTCGAGCTGCCTCTGGCAATGCGGGAGCTCAGGAGCTCAGTGCTGCAGGGCGATGGGATGTCTTTTGCTCAATGCAAAACAAACCGATGAAACCCCAAGCCCCCAGCATCGGGGCGAGCTGGCAGGTCAGGGGGCAGCTGTCACCGCCAAGGCGCTGGTGTGCGATGAAGGGATGCACCAGCCTTTCCCGACTCCAGCCAGAGCCGTGGATGCTGATGGCTGTCAGCTCTTGGCCAGAAGGGCAGTTTGCTCTGCTCTGATAGGAGACGGATGTCCTCCTGCTCTTTAAGTTGGCAGGATCTGCTCGTTTCCATCGCCGCACCGCCTGGCTCTGGGCTGAGATTGCGTGGCAGCAGAGCGCAGCTGACATGAGGTGCCCGACACCTGCGTGCCCTTACAAGACCCTCCTCTCGCAGCCGTTGCCCACCTGGCATGCCAAGGAGGAGCAGAGGAGACATTAGCGCTGTCACCTTGCTGCCGGGCTCAGGAGACCTTTGAAACGGGCACTACACTTGACCCTCATCCTCTTCTTAATTAACAGCGTGGGTATTAAATTGCAGTCTTTTATTCATGGACAGGTGTGTGTCTTTGTTAGAGGTCCCTGCTTAAATCATCTGCCTCGTCTCCAATAACAATGTTAACGACGCTCAGAGCCGGCTCTGGACTGTAAAACATATTTCCCTGATGTTTGTTCAATAATTCCCTGAGAATTAAAAACATCTATTACCGGCTGCAGGATGCTAAGAGGCCCCTGGAGCAGAGACCAGGCTGTAACTCACTCGAGGGGCTCAGCTGATGCTGCAGATGCTGTTACCCGAGCAGCAGGCTCTGGTGCTCTGTGGCATTTGATGCTGAACCAACCGGTGGGCACTGCGGCACGGTCACAGCACAGGATTGAGGGTTATCATAGAATCACAGAATGGTTTGGGTTGGAAGGGACCTCAAAGCCCATCCAGTTCCACCCCTGCCATGGGCAGGGACACCTCCCGCTGGATCAGGGGCTCCAAGCCCCATCCAAACTTTGCTTGAACACCTCCAGGGTTGGGGAGTCTCATTCTCCCCTATTTCAGCTTCAAACCATTCCCCCTCATCCTGTCCCTGCATCCCCTGATGAAGAGCCCCTCCTATCAGCCACAGCCCCATTATCAGCCATGACCAAGCCCCTGAAGTGCTCCAAAAGTGCTCCTTGGACACAAGATCTCCAGTTGCTTTACTGTCCCATCACCATCATCACCACCATTGCACCAGGACAACATCCCAAAGCACTGGGACTGTACCCCGGCTCTAGCAGACAAAACAACCCAAAACTGAGTCATAGAATCATAGAATCATAGAATCACAGAATCATAGAACAACCAGGTTGGAAGGGACCCATCGGATCTTCTAGTCCAACCATTCCTATCAAACATTAAACCATGTCCCTCAGCACCTCATCCACCCGTGCCTTAAACACTTCCAGGGAAGGGGAATCAACCACCTCCTTGGGCAGCCTATTCCAATGCCCAATGACCCTTTCTGTAAAAAACCTCCTCCTAATCTCCAGCCTAAATCTCCCCTGGTGGAGCTTGAGGTCATTCCCTCTTGTCCTGTCCCCTGTCCCTTGGGAGAAGAGGCCAGCTCCCTCCTCTCTACAATCTCCTTTCAGGTACTTGTAGAGAGTAATGAGGTCTCCTCTCAGCCTCCTCTTCTCTAGGCTGAACACCCCCAGCTCTCTCAGACGCTCCTCATAGGATCTGTTCTCCAGCCCCTTCACCAGCCTTGTCGCTCTTCTCTGGACTTGCTCCAAAGCCTCAACATCCTTCTTGTGGTGAGGGGACCAGAACTGGACACAGGATTCAAGGAGCGGCCTCACCAGTGCTGAGTCCAGAGGGAGAATCACCTCCCTGGCCCTGCTGGTCACACCATTTCTGATACAAGCCAGGATGCCATTGGCCTTCTTGGCCACCTGGGCACACTGGGTCCTTGCTCTGAGTCGCTGACAAGCTCAATGGAAAAGGAGGGAGGAAATCCATCGAGGAAAGAAAAGCGTGGAAGGAGGAAGGATCACACTGCACCCGTCAGTGGCACCGTGCAAACTGAGCCCAGGTGTCCCCAGCCTGGAGCAGCACCCTCTGCCTGATAAAAATACCTATTTATCCCCTAAATCGTACGCTGCTGAGCACGTGAGAGCACTGCCTTGACACAGACCGTGCCACAGAATAGTTGCCATCCCTGTCATGACTCCTGGCAGCTCAGAAATGTTGTTTCTGGAAAAATATTTATCCTGTTAATGAAGCAGAGGCAGCAGCAGAGGCCCCAGAAGGTCAGAGCAACACTCGTTGCAATCAGCTCCCTTCACAGCTCCCGCTGAATGGGGCTCTGATTGCAGATGCCAATCAGAGCACTCAATTTTGCCTGCCTATTTGGAAATTAAAACATAAAGGCACTTTCCCAGACACTGCATTTAGGGGTGGTTGATACAACATAATCTCGTGGGCAGAAAGCCAGATGGATTCGGAGGGTGGGACGCTGGTGCTGAGTGACACGAGGCAGACAGAAAATGCATCTTGTACGTCTTAAAACACACGCTCCAGGGAGAGTTAAAGAAGGGGCTGGGGCCTGCTGTCCAGCAAAACACCACCAGCCCCCTCCCAGCCCGGTTTTCATGCAGGTTCTACCTCTGTGCCTCAGGACCGAGCTGTTTCCAATGGCCTCCAGCCAAACTGCAGGCTGCCAGTTTGGTTCCACTGCCTGTTATTTTTAATTATTATTGGTATTTCTAAGCATTTTTGCATCTCACCCAAACAGTGAGTCAGTTGGACGATCCGCAGGCAAGAAGAGAAATGAAAACAAACTAATCCAGTCCTGCAAAAGCTCAGATCGTAAAATGCACAACGCTCAACTGCTGCGGAGCGGCTGGACTCATCCCGCAGTAAGCTCTCATCATTTCCATTTAAATCGTCCGAATTAAAGAGCAGTTCGAGTTAGAGCATCTGCCTGAAGATTCTCCTGCCTTCCCGTGCCCCCATGAGCACAGCTGTTTGGATCAGAGGCGGAGGAGCTTGCTGCAAAATCACCAACCAAAGACTGATGGAAATTAGACCTAAGCTGGAAACGATCTGCTTGCAGGTTCCCGAGCGCACGGGGATGAGATCTCACCCTGCTGAGCTGCGTCCCAAGGGGAGACCTAGGTGACAGCACTTTACGCTTGAATCAGCAAACACTTCCAGCCTTTGCCTTGCTGTGGAAGCGAGGAAATGAATGCAAACTTCTCCTCCAGTGGCCAAAGCCAGCCAGGGAGCTAGCTCTGTCGGCTCTGTCCATCCCTCGGGGATAGGGGGAGAGTGACACAGCCCTGGGACACCTCTCACCTGGGATACGGGATGCTCCAGCTGTGAGTTACTCCCACTTGTCAGAGCAAAGAAAAAGAGCTCTGCAGCTCCAGGTAGCAGACCAAGGCAAATTCTCCCCACCTGGATGGCCCTGGGAATCAGCCCACCCACAGCACAGAGCTTCGGGCCAAGCTTACATTTCCTTCTATGAAAGATGAGACCTGCAATAAAGCTGGGGAGGGGGGCTTGATCAGGGAGTTCAGAATGAGATGAGATCTTTGGAAGAAATGTTTTGCTGTGAGGGTTGGGAGCCCCTGGCCCAGGCTGCGCAGAGCAGTGTTGGCTGCTCCATCCCTGGAGGGGTTCAAGGGCAGGTTGGATGGGGCTTGGAGCCTGTAATCCAGTGGGAGGTGTCCCTGCCCAGGGCAGGGGTGGGACTGGATGGGCTTTGAGGTCCCTTCCATCCCAAACCATTCCAGGATTCTATGATTCTGCCTTCCATTAAGAGTTAGGCAAGAGTGAAAGGCTAGGACGATGGAAGGGGACAAAGTGCTATGGAGACATCACTGGGAGGTTCACGCCTGGGAATTCTCATCTCGACTATCCCTGGCATCGCTGGTACCACTGCAGCGTTGGAGCATCTCAGGGGGGAGACAACCTATCGCAGGCCTGATGCTCTCCACGATCGCCTCCTTCCCCCTTTACATGTGTCGCCCTCAGGGACACATCCAAGCTGACCATCGTTTCCATCCTCCGGTTCACAGACCCATGGAGGGCGATGAGGACATAACAGGGAAAGAAAAAAATAACCCCAAGAAAAATAATCCTGCTTTCTCTAGCTTAGCCCCGGTTCCCCCTGCAGCCTTCTCCCTGCCCCGTGCAGGAGCTAATGTTAGCACATCGGTTATGCAAGCACCTTAGAGAGAGTTCCTATTTAAAGCTCTGCGTCGGTGACAGCACGTGACACAGACATTTCAGTCCCCCATGTGAACCATCCCGATGTGTTTCTGGCTCATTCATTCCCTCCGCTCACAAGCCAAGACAGCACACATCTGCTCCCAGGTTTTCCCACTGCATGGAAACCCTGCTCTTGAGTGCCTCCATGCCTGTACTCAAGGCTCTACTCCAAAAAAAAAAAAAGGCTTTAATTACAGGATAAGAGAGCCCCTCACATCACTTAATTCAACCTGTCTTTTTATTAATTAAAACACACGACATTTCAAGTAGAAAAGTGTTGGTGGGCAACTGAAAGCAAAGCCCCCGGTGGAGCTTTGAGAAGATAAGCGATGCACAAGCTGCCCATGCTCCTCACTTTCTGCCCAAGGGGCTGGGACGAGATAAGCGACAGCTTTAGCTTCAAAATAACCATGTCCTGTCACCAATATGTGGCTGCCAGTAGGGAGCAGCACGGCAGCTCTTATTTAAAACACTCGAGGGAGCGTGGGATTGCATTTTGAGGTGTCCCCATCCTGCCAGCAGCTCCTCCAGCTCCCCCAGCTCAGAAGCAGCCTAAATCCTAAATCCCCCTCTTCATCTCGAGGTGTCCCCAAGCGAACAGCCTCTCACCACGGGAAGGATGCTCAACCTGTGGAAGGATGCTCAAGCCATCGAAGCTCATCATCAAGCCATGCTCAGCGCAGCATCTTCCTCACAGGCAGGTGAGTTGCTGCAGGACGGCAGCTCTCACGCTGCACAGAGACGCGGCGACGGTTTTGTGCACCAACACAAAACCCGAGCTCGCAGTAGGATTCAGGTCTGTGCCAGCCAGGATTTGTGTGTGGGTACAGGAGCGTTTCTATCTATCCTGGGTACTCATCCAGCGAGCAAATATCCTCTGCCTGAAGCAGTCTCTGCATGTGCAGATACCGGCCAGACCTACCAGAAGAAGGGGAAAAAAAAATCCAAACCCAACCCCAAAGCCTTCCTCCGGCATTCGTCATTTTAATTAGCGGAGCTGTGCCCTGAATCTCAATGGGAGATTATACCATAAAGAGAGCCGGGCGGAACAGCACAAGTATCTCCTCTCACTTCAGAAACGAACGGAGCTGTCTGTGAAATTATTAGTAATATTATGTGTCCCATTTAGAGCTCTGTATCAGAAATGGTGTGACCAGCAGGGCCAGGAAGGTGATCCTCCCTCTGTAGTCAGCACTGGTGAGGCCGCTCCTTGAATCCTGTGTTCAGTTGTGGGCCCCTCAGCACAAGAAGGATGTTGAGGCTCTGGAGTGAGTCCAGAGAAGAGCCACAAAGCTGGGGAAGGGGCTGGAGAACAGGCCTTATGAGGAGCGTCTGAGAGAGCTGGGGGTGTTTATCCTGGAGAAGAGGAGGCTGAGAGGAGACCTCATTACTCTCTACAACTACCTGAAAGGAGGTTGTGTAGAGGAGGGAGCTGGGCTCTTCTCCCAAGGGACAGGGGACAGGACAAGAGGGAATGGCCTCAAGCTCCGCCAGGGGAGATTTAGGCTAGAGATTAGGAGGAGGTTTTTCACACAGAGAAAGGGTGATTGGGCATTGGAATAGGCTGCCCAGGGAGGTGGTTGATTCCCCTTCCCTGGAGGGGTTTAAGGCACAGGTGGATGAGGTCTTGAGGGACTTGGTTTAGTGTTTGATAGGAATGGTTGGACTAGAAGATCTGATGTGTCTCTTCCAACCTAGTTGTTCTATGATTCTATGATTCTATGATTCAACATGCACATCCTGAGGGCTCACCCGGCAGCAACGAGCAATCTAATGGCTGGGATGCTTTCAAGCCTCCAGCAGCCACTGTCAATGCAGATGCCATTTCCAGCACCAGTGTCCCACCAAATCGTTCAGTCACCCACCCCGATGTGCTCCGCTTGTCACTCACTGTGCCCCTAGCTCAGTAACATTAATGTTGGCAAAGGAGGCTTCTAGCACCGTTAACCTCACAGCACCGAGTTGCTTGCACATCGCACACAGGTATGCACCATCCGTACAGATACACTGAGGAAATAAATACTTATCCGCTGTCTTCCATGCTCCAAACGTCCTCAGGTAATCATAAAAATCACGAGTGTACATAAATACATGTTCCTTGTTTGTTGGCCTTTGACAGCAGTCATCTTATTCTCGCTTACGAGGGTTAAAAACTTCCTCTGGGAAGATTAAAGGCACGATTTCCCATCAAGAAGTCCAGGAGCTGGGACTACACAGCCCTGATTGTGGCCGTTCACCTCCTCTGAGCATGAGGCAACCCTAAGGGAGCGTTTGTGGTGGCCACAAGGGAGAGATGATGGGGTGGCAGCCAAATCCTGCATCCTGCGTTCCCCGTGCATTGTTATGACCCTTCCCCGATGCCTCAATAAACAGCAAACAAGCAGAGAATCACCCCAATTTATCCCCCCTAAAAGCCTCCGTGCTGTAATCTCATTTCTTTAATTACAGGCACCTTGCCTTGCAGTACAGAAACACTGCTCTGCCACCGTGACCGGGTTTAGAGCTCCTTCCCTATTGTCGAGTGGAAGTTACTGGAGTAAAGAGCATTTCAGTCACACAGCGTTATCGCTTTATGCTGGATTGGAGGCTACAAACGCGTTCACCATCCCCTCAGTGTTCAGATAATAAAATAAAAATAAGGGAGCGCCAACTGGAAAGCCAGCCTTGGCGCCGAACCAAAACCCCCTTCCCGAGGTTAAAAAATCAACCAGGCAGCATTTGAAGGAGTTCAAGCCGCTCTGCGCATTTTCACACGCTCGTGCGGGTTTTCGGGAGCTTGGCTGGCACCTCCAGCACAAGTGCCAACGCGCCTCGAGGCAGCCGGGTGCTCCGGCATCATCCCGGACAGCGGAATTCGCCGGCTGCGAATCCCTCTCCCTCTTTGCAAGGTGATGGGTGAAGCCACCTCCTCTGCGAAGAGCTCCAAACCTATGGGTGGAAATGCTAATAAGAGCTAGTTATGCTTATTAAAGCAATTCCCTGGCAGCCGACGCAAAGAGGACATTACAGGCAAGCCGGCTTTTGGAGATGACTTGCGCAATTTGTAGATCGTTATCGCCTGGATAATATCAGATAACTTTAAAACAATTGAAAATGTTGAGTTTAGACCATCTCCCCTTGGGATATAATATATGCTTTAATGATGCTGTATGTAAGTAATGCTAGAAGTGCCAGCGGTGATGTGATCCCACTGAGGAGAACAAAGCCAGGAACTGCGACTGTCAAAATAAACCCTCCCAAACCAAAGGAAAGGACACGTAGCCAGCAGCAGTGGTGCTTTTATCCTCCCTGTGGGTGGAAAAAAGCCACCTCATCCCCTCTAGCCACTCTTTCCCCACACCTAGCTGGCACTCAGAGCTGATAAAAGATTTATAGGTGGGAAAAGGGCCAAATTGGAAGTGGAGAAGGCTTGAATCATAGAATCATAGAATCACCGGGTTGGAAGAGACCCACCAGATCATTGAGTCCAACCATTCCCAACAAACACTAACCCATGTCCCTCAGGACAAGTTTGGGGGGGGGGGGGGGGGGGGGGGTGTGTGTGTGTGAAGGGAAGAGGAAGAGTTTGACCCAACACTGAGAATCTATTTTAGAAAAGCAAAATATAACAGCTCATAACAGGGCCACATCTCACAGAATCACAGAACAGAATCACAGAACAACCAGGTTGGAAGGGACCCAGCGGATCATCAAGTCCAACCATTCCTATCTAACACGAAACCAAGTCCCTCAAGACCTCATTCACCCGTCCCTTAAACACCTCCAGGGAAGGGGAATCAACCACCTCCTTGGGCAGCCTATTCCAATGCCCAATGACCCTCTGTGTGAAAAACTTCCTCCTAATCTCCAGCCTAAATCTCCCCTGGTGGAGCTTGAGGCCATTCCCTCTTGTCCTGTCCCCTGTCCCTTGGGAGAAGAGGCCAGCTCCCTCCTCTCCACAACCTCCCTTCAGGTACTTGTAGAGAGTAATGAGGTCTCACTCCAACTCCTCCCGCTCCACAGCCAAGTACTCGCCACAAGCCTCTATTCTCTACACATCAACAAAAATCACATCCCCTGGCCCCACGCCAGGCTGGAACAGTTAAGAGGAGTTTAAAAACACAGCCCTCTGACTCCACACACAGTCCCTTGCCCCAAGTAAATCCGTAATGCCCAATATTCAGCCACTGAAAAAGCGATTAGGAAGGGGAGGTCGTGGCTGGGCGAGCCCAGAGCCGTCGAGGAATAATAAAGGGTGAAGCTACCCACCTGCCTTCCAAAACACAGGCCCATTAAACTGCAGGGAGGAGGAGGAGGAGGAGGGATGCTCGCGCGCTCGTGGACGATGGCAGTGGTTGTTCGTGCATCGTCTCATAAATATTTAACAGTAAGCACTTTGTAAAGAAGAATGTTATTAAGGCTGGTGTAGTCTGTGGCTCCAAATGTGGCCATACATCAGCCGGTGCCAGTCTAGGATGCATAAACCTCTTAGAGCGGCCGGTGGCAAATCAGTTTCCTCAGAGTGGGAAAAAAAATATAGGAAAAAAAGAGGAAAATCCAGTCGCAGAGCCCTGGGGAGGCAAGTGAAGGCATTTGAGGGACATCCTACCCATAGATCAGACCTTCACCATCACCTACAGCGATACAGATCTCTCAAAGAGATGGGGAAGAAGGGGAGGGCGGAGAGGCAAAAACCCAATAAAACAGAATGTGCTGGATGGAAAGCAATTCTTGGCAGCAATTTTTAGCATAAACACATTGTTGGCTTTTTTTTCTTTCCTGCAATAGCAAATTAATCTTTTTATTGCTGCCGAAGATGTTCTAATAATATTTATTCCAGCACTTTACGCTTTATTGTGATACTTTTGACTTCTATGGGAGTCTGGCTTTTTTTTTACTCTGAACTGGTTATTTCATTTGCTTCATCATAGCCCTGGTAGCCCCCAAAGGAGGGTGTGGAAAAAAAGGCTGATTCAGTTGAGAGCAAACCTATCTGTGCCCTCTTTGTGCAGGTTAAAAGCCAGAGCTGGCTCCTGCTCACCTTTCAGAACACCCAAGAGTCACAGGGCAAACCAGCCTCCTGCTTTTCAGGAGGTTTTAACAGCTTCTTGAAGTCACTTAGAGGTTTTGCCGGCATTAGGGATCAATTCTAAGAGCCCAGCGCAGCATCTTGCCCCCAAATGTTAATTTAAGAACCCATTTTGATAGGGATGGTTGGACTCGATGATCCGGTGGGTCTCTTCCAACCTGGTGATTCTATGATTCCATGATCTTTGGAGAGCATAAGCTTCTTCCTGCTGATCTGTTTGCCACTGGGTTCCCCCACACACCTACACTGGCAATGGGGGTACAAGGAATCATGGAATTGCAGGAGGGTTTGGGTTGGAAGGGATTGTAAAGCCCACCTAGTTCCGCTGTTAGAAGGCACGATGGGGCTTGGCTCACACAGCAACCAGTTGGTGGGTCCTCGCTCGACATGGCAACACTCAGAGCATCCAAGAAACCGCAGGAAGCATCACTAAGAGATAAGGATGGTGTGGACCCAGGGCTTGCTCTGCACAATCCCTCCCATCCCTGCACCGTCCTCAACTGCTTTCAGTGCATCCGCCCCAAGCCCTATTCCTATTTTGATAGGAATGGTTGGACTAGAAGATCCAATGGGTCCCTTCCAACCTGGTTGTTCTATCATTCTATGATTCTAAGTCACTGGCTGCTCCGTGTCTGCACGAGCCCGAAGCTGGGAAACACCAGAGCAGTCGTGCTTTGTCAGTGCTGGGTTCATTTAATCTGTGCATGTGTTTAATTCCCCACTCTGGCATTTCTCTCCTCTATCACTTTTCACAGACTGTCAGTCCCCGAACCCTTTGCAGAGCAGCCACATGCCATACCTACTTAGGAATCACGCCAGCTCCAGCAGTCATTAGGCACTCTCCATGTCCTACACGCAGCTGTGAACGTTCATGCTAGTGAGACCTAATCAGACAGTGGATCAGCTGCAAGTGAAGCCAGGAGGTAAGCAGGGATGTCACCGCCTGCTCTCCTGCCTTGAAAGCTTTCGAGTTGCTATTGGAGTTTATTCTTAAAATTTTTAAAGTTCCATTTGTTTTTTCATAGAATCATAGAATCATAGAATAACCAGGTTGGAAGGGACCCATCGGATCTTCTAGTCCAATCGTTCCTATCAAACACTAAACCAAGTCCCTCAGCACCTCATCCACACGTCCCTTAAACACCTCCAGGGAAGGGGAATCAACCACCTCCCTGGGCAGCCTATTCCAATGCCCAATGACCCTTTACATGAAAAACTTCCTCCTAATCTCCAGCCTAAATCTCCCCTGGTAGAGCTTGAGGCCATTCCCTCTTGTCCTGTCCCCTGGCACTTGGGAGAAGAGCCCAGCTCCCTCCTCTCCACAACCTCCTTTCAGGTAGTTGTAGAGAGCAATGAGGTCTCCTCTCAGCCTCCTCTTCTCCAGGATAAACACCCCCAGCTCTCTCAGTCGCTCCTCATAAGGCCTGTTCTCCAGCCCCTTCACCAGCTTCTTTGCTTTTCTCTGGACTTGCTCCAGAGCCTCAACATCCTTCTTGTGCTGAGGGGCCCACAACTGAACACAGGATTCAAGGAGCAGCCTCACCAGTGCTGAGTACAGAGGGAGAATCACTTCCCTGGACCTGCTGGTCACAGTATTTCTGATCCAAGCCAGGATGCCATTGGCCTTCTTAGCCACCTGGGCACACTGCTGGCTCATGAGGAGTTTTGACATCCAAGCAGAGACTCCTCACCACCTGTTTTTCCCACTAACACCCATGGCCATGGCAATTCATCCTGATCTCCTCCGCCTGCTCTGGGACAATCTCTCCTTCCACCTTTCCCTGGGCATCCAGAGTGCCTGCAGGTAGGGGCCAAGGCTGGATGCACCACCGCTCTGATCTGATCTGATCTGGCAGCTCCTGAGAGACAGATTTGTGAAGCAACCTGAAGATGCAGATCAGTCGCCTGGTGGTATCTCACACGGCATAAGCCGGAGGTGCCTTTTCCCAGTTGTACACTGGAAGAGGTGAAAGCATCACCTGCACAAGCCTTGCTGGGATTTCTGCACGTCAGGGCTCCACTGCCCCCCTGCAAAACCCCACAGCAGTTTTCAGCTGCTCCTTCACCCAGGAGGAGCTAAGGCACCACCACCTAGAGCTCACGCTGCATCCACATCCAGCCCTCGACAGCACATAGACCTTGCAATAAATTAGCACATGAGCAGCTGCTTCCAGTTTGAAGTGCTCAAACCCCTCTGCAGAGCAGGCTCTAGCACTGAGGGCAAAGGCAAGCCCTGTCACTCAACAAGTACAAATTCAGGCTTTAGGTTGAAGTCACAGCTCAAGGACTTTCCAAAACTGCATCTGGGGGAATGGTCTTTGCAGCTGGCTCACACTTTTCTCCCTGACGCTGTCGTAGCCTCGACATTTCCCCTGGTGCTTCATCACCTGGTGTTTTAAATGCTTCACTGTTAAGACTGGGACTGCCCTTGTATTCACAAAGCGCCTGTTTGACTTTGGATGTTACCACGGGAGTTAATAATCTTTCCTTCTTACTGCTCAACAGGTGTTGACAGTAAACCTCTACGTATTTTGTATTTTTAATTAAAGGGTGGTTTAAGATGGGGAAACTGAGGCACATAAAGAGGACAGGACCTAGAATCATAGAATCATAGAACAACCAGGTTGGAAGAGACCCATCGGATCATCGAGTCCAACCATTCCTATCAAACACTAACCCATGTCCCTCAGCACCTCATTTACCTGTGCCTTAAACACCTCCAGGGAAGGGGAATCAACCACCTCCCTGGGTGGGAGCACCTGCTCACACATGACTCAGCAAAGGGCTCCATCCACAGATGGGAAGGTAGTCGCTAAAACCCACTGGAGAAGGTGATGGGAAGACTTCTCTGTGCTCCAGCATGACTCAGACCCACAAATCCCCAAAAATCCAAACCTGTGGCAATTCCCATCCTGACGAGCTCTATTTTTCCTGCTGGAGTCCTTAGCAAAAGCCACAAGGGTGGCAGGGGGGAAGGCAGCACTCGCCCTTTGCAAGGTCAGGAAAAATCCCTCAAAGTGTCATAGAGTTTTGAGAGTCCTAAATGAAGAAATTGCTTAATCTACCTGGGGGATTGCAGCTATTGTATCCACCGCCGTAAACAAGCTTCAGATCCAGCTCCTAAGGATTGCACCGACAGAGAGGAGCCGAGGCTAAATTGACAAGTTGTCTCTGCTGCCCTTGAAACTCAATTTGCCATCGCTCACCTCATTTCAAATTAGCACAGAGAGAAGCCTCGTCGGCCGAGGATGCTCTTTTGGGGCTTGGTTATGCAAGATCCCTGCTACTCGCTCCGCATGCCAGTGGTTCAGGGCTTTGTCCTGTTGCAGCAGGAATAGGGGAAAAGGGGAGATTAAAGTAACTAAAATTCCAGGTGAGAGTTTTGCATCGATGCTGGAAGCTTGATCTAAAAAATCAACATCATGAAAATTATTTAAGGAAGAAAGTTGGGTCAAAATAGCTCTAGTAATGGCTTTTCAGCTTTTATCAAATTCTGGGGGAGGAGAACTGCACCGACACCCAGCGTCAGGGATCAGACAGTATTACTGAACACGGGAATAGATCCCAAACCAGTACCTTTACTCCAGAAGTCATGCTCTCGGGTCCATCAGACACAGAATACACCAGTAGAAAGGCGACTTGTGGCTTTGCGCCTCCCAAATCCAATCAACCAATTATGCTCCCTAATTGCCTACAACGGATTTAATTGGGCTGGGCCAACGGGCAGCACCTCAGGTAAGTTTCCCTCAAAAAAAATGAGAAAGTAGCGCAGCAAACAGCCCTTTGGCACTAGTCGTTATCCTTGACTCCAAAACAGTTTTTTTTTTCACACCTCAGCCTGGATCTGGTGGCAACTGCTCCCACCACTTGTGCATGTTGGCCTCAAGCTCCGCCAGAGGAGGTTTAGGCTGGAGATTAGGAGGAAGTTTTTCACAGAAAGGGTCATTGGGCATTGGAACAGGCTGCCCAGGGAGGTGGTTGATTCACCTTCCCTGGAGGGGTTTAAGGGACGGGTGGACAAGTTCCTGAGGGACATGGTTTAGTGTTTGATAGGAATGTTTGGATTCAGTGATCCAATGGGTCTCTTCCAACCTGGTGATTCTATGATTCTATGATTATGGCACCGAATACCAACAGCTCCCTGCCTTCAAAGGGATGGAGCTTATTCACACGTGCTCGTACAGACCATATAATCATAGAATCAAGGCTGGAAAAGACCTCTAAGCTCATCCAGTCCAACCATCAGTCCAACCCCACTGTGCCAACTAAACCATGTCCCAAAATGCACATGTTATTCAAACTCTTCCAGGGAAGGAGACTCCCTCACTGCCCTGGGCAGCCTGTTCACATGCTCAGTGTTAAAACCTAGACACAGTCTCCTCTGTTGCTCTCAGAAGGAGAAGTACCACCTTTTCTCATCTCCTGAAGATGGTGGAACCCAGCTCTGGAGATGCTGCCGAGGTGCAAAAGCAACGTCTGAGCCTCTCCCTGGACCACAGGGCAAGCAAGCAAAAGGAGGACAAACAAAGCATTGGAAAGGGATGGAGAACAAAAGTGCTGCTTCTTGTTCTTCTTGGCTTTGTTCAGCACCAAACACAACCAGGACTGCAGGCACTTGGTGCAGTCAAGTCCCTCCAGACCCTACACTGCAGTGGGAACCGATGTGACAAAGCGACGTCGTATTTGGTCACCCCCAGCACGCAGAGGGACAACAGCCTTCTGCCTCTGCTCTCCACACAAAGGGCCCATTGACAGTTGGGTTACCAATAGCCTCTGGCCTGAGCCCACAGCAGCACTCGAACTCGCTCCTCGGGCGCTGCTGCGAACACAATGCGCACCAACAACAGGGCTTGTGTTCGCAGGGCAGGAGGCAGATAAAGAGCCAGTGTGAGCTGCCGCCTGCATTACCGGTTGACCCGAGCCTGTAAACAAGTGCCTGCCTTTCCTCACGCCGGATCTGCGACTCCCCCGGCCCCCTCCAGCACCCCAGCATCGTGCTGCTGCCCTGCGAGGGGAGGACAAGGGGGACTCTGATGCCAGAAGGCAGCAGGTACCATGCTCGAGTCCCTGACTCAGGCTTTCCAGGGTGCAGGGAGGGCAGAGGCACAATCTCCCTCAGGCATCACAGCTCTGACGTTCGTTTTCATCCATCTTTTGGAAAACAGCACCAACAGCTGATAAGAAAATATGGGGGTCCAAGCAAGAAGGCCAATGGCATCCTGGCTTGGATCAGAAATGGTGTGACCAGAAGGTCCAGGGAGGTGATTCTCCCTCTGGACTCAGCACTGGTGAGGCCGCTCCTTGAATCCTGGGGTCAGCTCTGGGCCCCTCACCACAAGAAGGATGTTGAGGCTCTGGAGCAAGTCCAGAGAAGAGCCACGAGGCTGGGGAAGGGGCTGGAGAACAGGCCCTATGAGGAGTGGCTGAGAGACCTGGGGGTGTTTATTGTGGAGAAGAGGAGGCTGAGAGGAGACCTCATTACTCTCTACAACTATCTGAAAGGAGGTTGTAGAGAGGAGGGAGTTGGCCTTTTCTCCCAAGTGACAGGGGACAGGACAAGAGGGAATGGCCTCAAGCTCCGCCAGGGGAGATTTAGGTTGGAGATTAGGAGGAAGTTCTTCACACAGAGGGTCATCGGGCATTGGAATAGGCTGCCCAGGGAGGTGGTTGATTCCCCTTCCCTGGAGGTGTTTAAGGCACAGGTGGATGAGATCTTGAGGGACTTGGTTTAGTGTTTGATAGGAATGGTTGGACTAGAAGATCCGATGGGTCCCTTCCAACCTGGTTGTTCTGTGATTCTATGATTCTAAGAGCCAAACTTTAGTTTCCATCCATGTCCAGACATAGTTTTGATGAGGAGCCCTGCAGGGTTCTGTGGGGCTGAGAAGGGCTGGACCAGCCCCCATCATCTTGTTGACACACAGATCCTTTATCCTTCTGCCTCCAACACGCACCCCTAGGTTAGACTGATGAGCGATGGATCATTCTAAGTGGAATGTAGAGACGCAGCCAATTCTGTCCTGACCTTCAGCAATTAGCTTGCAATTCTTCGAAGAGCATCACGCGTTAAATTTCTGGTCTGCTTAGGTTTCATAGCACCAAGTCACTAAAGAAGCCTTTTCTCTCCCAAAAAATAACCCAACAGAGCATGGAAATAAGGGAAAGCAAAAAGGCAATAAAGAGTTGCCAGTAAATCCCAAACAATTAGGAGGCAAGCACAACTGACGGAGCAGTTATAGCACCCTGATTGGATTCAGTGTGGGTGCAAGGCACAAAGCTTCGGCCAGTTTGTATCTTCTCACGCTCCCCCATCTCGATTTAACCAGCACAGGCTCACATCAAATGCTCTTCCTCCAGCTCCCAGGTTTCAAATGCATCGCATGCACCACATCCCTTTGACTCCAGCCGTGACTGCCTGCACGTCCCAGCTCTGCAGCACAGAAACCTTTCCCCCTCTCTAATTTATCCCCCGTGCCTGGCCGCGGTGCCCAGCGCCCGGCACTTGGACCTGCCTGCAACCCTGCTCAGCTCCTGGTGTGACAGTGACAGTGGTCTTTGCTCCCAGCCCGGGGGGTTGTTATCTACATCAGCGGCTGCAGGAGAAGGCAAAACCCTGCCTGCTTTCAGAGCGGATGGCAACGCTCACCTTTCTGCTACTGTGCCTGCTAACTAAATTCAAGGCCAAGTGCGTGAGCAGATGGAGAAGCAAACATGAAATGCTGCCCCTCTTCCACCTGAATCAGGGACAGATGATCCCCGTGCCCCTCTCGGCACAGGAGATGCCGAACCCACAGGGCAATGGAAACAAGCCGGGAGGGGGAGAGTAGGTCCTGGAGTAGTGGACACCCAAGAAATAACTGAACTATCCATCACAGAGCATTGAGCACATTAGCAGAAGCATTTGCCTGAGCAAATTACCTTGAATAGTCATTATCTCTGAGCTTATTGCTCATGGAGCGAGGAGAGAGCTGCGAGCGCAGGCAGCAGCCTGGCCGGGCGGGTAGGTTACGGCAGGGCTGGTGGGCACTGGTACAGAAAGAAAAACTGGACTCTGCCAAAATGCATCATTTCACCACCTCCTGCTTCCTCCCGGGCTTCTGGCCCTGATTCTGCACCAAAATCCTACCCACGCGTGCTCCCCCGACCCGGGGCAGCTGTGGGGCTGGCAGACCCCTATAGCAGAATTTAGAGGACTAGATCCATAGGGAGCATCCTGAAGCTCCTGCTGACAGATGTCACTGAGCATCCTCCTACAGTCCCAGCCTGAATTGAAAGCAGTTCTCGGAGAAGCCCTGCTCCTCCCCAAGTCCCCACTGGCAAAAGGAGCTTTTGATCACGATGCGTGATGTAGAATTTGACTTTGAGTGACTATAATAAAGTGTTTTTATTTTTAAGCTGTTTTATCCTGTTTCCTTAGCTCACGAGGAGTGCACCTCCGTGTCAACAGGACTCTTTTGTCTTTGTAAGCTATTTTGAGGCAAAATATCTGTAAATTACTTCCCCAAACCTCCACACAAGCAGATCATGCAGAGAAAATAGGCTTTGCAGGAATGCAGTAAATTGTTTCTGTCACACAAGGAAATATAACCAATAGAAATCGTTATGGATGAGTCATTATGAGAGGGACCAAAAAAATTAACCTTCATCCATTCCCTTCATCTCAGTGCGTGTGCGCGGGAGAAAAAAAGGTGGCGAACGCCTGCTAAGTGAGCACATTAGCACCAGGGGAAAGGTGGGATGTGGGACCAGGGACAGAAAGGTAAAGCCCGATGTGGGGCTGGAAATTTGGAAGACTGCGAAGAGAGGGGTGCACAGAGCTGCTGTGAGAAGAGAGATGAATTACAGCCCCTACCCCCAAGATGGGAAGGGATGCTCCAGGGAGGGAAAGAGCTCCCTTCAATCCCATTATGCAAGATTCCTTTCCTGGAAGGAGAGGAATGCATCCTTTCCTGCTATTACACATGGTTTTTGTCTATCCGTGTCCTCAAATCCCTTCTCCGGCTTTGCAAACATCAGGAGGCGAGTGCATTCGAGGAGGAAAGCGAAGCCAAAGCTTCCAAACCACCAGCAAGCATAAGCTCTCCCCCCACCTGCTGCCACCGAAACATGTTCCAACACATGGTTTTCTTGCTTGATCCTCCACAACACCAGCAGGAATGTGCAAGGTTGTCTGCTCGTCAGGGGTTTTTTTTGGTTAAACACAAAGAAAGGATAAAAGAAATTGAGGAGTGTGGGCCAGTGAGCACAGGGACGTCTCTGCCTGCGTGGGAGAGGTGGCTCTGAGAGACAGAAACATCAGATAGAGGAGTATGTGTGAACACGGTAGAGGAAAACATTTATTCCTACTCATTCACAGTAAGCGCTGTCGGTGGTAATGCCAACTCGTGCTTCACCCGTCGCTTGAATCCTGCCCCGGCTCTGCTTGAGCCCCTCACCATTAACCAAGCACTCTGCACGCGTGTTTTGCCTCGTACCTGTGCGCATTTGTTCCAGATGTTAAAAAAAAGAAGGAGCAAATCCATTTCCAGAGTGGCAGATAACGATTCCGCTTGCAATGCTGTGCAAACAACGCGGCGGAAAAGGCTCAAGTGTTAAATGTTCCCTAATGTGCAGTAATTGATTTCCATGTGAGCAGTAATGGATTTGGTCACATCATGCAACAATGGATTTGACATGGGTTCTCACTGATATTATAAACATAGTTAAGTTGTTAGCCTCGTGCCCGAGAATTAGGCCTTAATAGCGCTGACCCCGTGGCCCACGCTGGTTGGCTGGCATTGCACACACAGACACCAAAGTCTTCAGGGCTGGTTCCTAGTCAAGGACGCAGATGGCAATTTAACAGCTAAAAGCCACTCGGAGCTACGTGAAATGCATCCAGGGTTTTGCTCCCACCATTTGCTGGCCCATTTGCGCTTCCCATCCAACCTTTCGCCTTCCCAGACGATTCGCCTGGTGGTTGCACATCCCAAGATGCTGTCCTACCACTCCAGCAATAGGCAGGGGGTAACGGCATGGTCTTTGCCTCCATGACAGGACAAGAGGAAATGGCCTCAAGCTCCACCAGGGGAGATTTAGGTTAGAGATTAGGAGGAAGTTCTTCACACAGAGGGTCATTGGGCATTGGAATAGGCTGCCCAGGGAGGGGGTTGAGTCACCTTCCCTGGAGGTGTTTAAGGGACGGGTGGATGAGGTCTTGAGGGACTTGGTTTAGTGTTTGATAGGAATGGTTGGACTAGAAGATCCGATGGGTCCCTTCCAACCTGGTTGTTCTATGATTCTATGACAACATAGAATCATCAAAGAGTTTGGGTTGGAAGGGACCTTAAACCCCATCCAATTCAACCCTCCTGCCACACGCAAGGACATCTCCCAGTAGATGGGGCTGCCCAAGGCCCCATCCAACCTGGCTTTGAATGCTTCATAACTTCCCCGGGCAACCAACATAGAATCATAGAATCACCAGGTTGGAAAAGACCCACCGGATCATCGAGTCCAACCACTCTTATCACAATCTACTGCACCCACAGCCCAGCCATTTGCGGGTTTCCACACTCATCGCAAACACCAGCAGGACAAGTCAACCACCGCCTCGCCTCCTGCTGGAGGAAACCCCAGCTGAAGCCCAGCAACGTCTCCTGTCAGGGACAGAGAGGTGGTCAGGGGGAGAATTGTTTCTCTTTGGGTATTTACAAGCCTTGCAGTAGTGTTAAAAATCTATTATTTTCACTCTGGCAATGTGGCAGCGCTCGCCTTCTGTCGAGAAGTGATTGGGCTCCTGTCCGTCAGGGACACTGAGTGATTGTACTGAGAAAATTGCATTCAGCAATGGGGGATTTAAGAGGGTGCTTGTCCTCAAACAGGGCTCCAATTAATTAACTCAGAGGAAGGGGCTGCTTGGGTTTTGCTTGGTCTTTTCTGTGTTTTCCTCGGTGCATTTAATTTATTGGCGGGTGGCTTGGTTTGTTTCCTTCTTGCTTTTCTGTTTGTCTTTAAGACTCTTTGCAGGAGAATAAAGCATAGGGAATGTATTTACTCGGCAGGGGATTAATTGGCAAGCAGGCAGGAGGAATGGCTGGGCCAAGCCCTAAATCCCAACCCTCGCGCTGCACCTGCCAGCGCCGGGAAATTGAAAAGCCTCCTGGCCAGCCAGCCTGGCGTGCTCGAGGGATTTTGTGGCTCGGGGGTGTCAAGGTCCACTGGAAGCAGTACTGGGGAAGGACCTCAGCGATGGGGCTTTCACCCCAACTCTGCCAAGCCTGCATCGTCCAAAAATGGGGACAACTGGCACAAGGGAGGTACCAGAACTTAGTGTGCAAGAAGTGGGAGACGACAAACACCAACAACATGGGCATGAGGGATGCACCAGAACAGGATGTACAAGAAGAGATGTACTGCAGAGACTGAGAAATACTTT
Source organism: Coccyzus lansbergi (assembly GCA_033558105.1). Classification (NCBI taxonomy): domain Eukaryota; kingdom Metazoa; phylum Chordata; class Aves; order Cuculiformes; family Coccyzidae; genus Coccyzus; species Coccyzus lansbergi. Next base: position 1,928,098 of record JAUMJK010000146.1, read on the forward strand.
TCATAGAACCACAGAATCATAGAACAACCAGGTTGGAAGAGAACCATCGGATCATCGAGTCCAACCATTCCTATCAAACACTAAACCATGTCCCTCAGCACCTCATCTACCCGTCCCTTAAACACCTCCAGGGAAGGGGAATTAACCACCTCCCTGGGCAGCCTGTTCCAATGCCCAATGACCCTTTCCATGATAAACCTCCTCCTAATCTCTAGCCTAAATCTCCCCTGGTGGAGCTTGAGTCCATTCCCTCTTGTCCTGTCCCCTGTCAATTGAGAGAAGAGGCCGGTTCCCTCCTCTCTACAACCTCCTTCCAGGTAGTTGTAGAGAGTAATGAGGTCTCCTCTCAGCCTCCTCTTCTCTAGGCTAAACACCCCCAGCTCTCTCAGACGATCCTCATAAGGCCTGTTCTCCAGCCCCTTCCCCAGCTTCATTGCCCTTCTCTGGACTCACTCCAGAGCCTCAACATCCTTCTTGTGGTGAGGGGCCCAGAACTGACCCCAGGATTCAAGGAGCAGCCTCACAATCCTTTTATTAGGATGGTGGCTTCTGTCCAAACCAGCTCCGTGCTGTTTTGTGGCACAAGACATAAGGTTACAAGACGTCCCTCTCCTCCCTCCACGCTTTGGTCGCTTCCTAGACAAGAAGCTCCTCAAGACATGGATGATTCCTTCATGTTTTCCAGTAATTAGCACAGAAGGGTTTGACCTCAGATGGAGTCCTATCGTATAGACCATACCCTAGAAGATAATATTTCACATTTAAAGAGATTTAGAGGTTGCTGATGCATATGAGGAGGCTGATGGCACCACATTTATGGGCTTCAACCAAAGCGAAGCTTTGGTTGAAGCCCATAAATGTGGTGCCATCAGCCTCCACGAAAAGCACCATAAGGATGTTTGTGATCCCATCGAGAAGAGCAGCTCCCCATGGCTCGGTACTGGGATTTGAGGGATCGAAGCCTCCAGGATGTAATTTCCAAATTCCCAATGCAATGGAAGGATATTCCCCAAGGGCAAATGGAACCCAGGGTGCTTCGATTGTACACGTGGCTAATGGTGACCCACCACTCCCCTCCAGACACCACCACAGTCACGTCTGCAACCACCCAGCCTTGCCATTTCCTTCAGACCTCGAGACATTTCACATCGCCGCTGCCATTTCAAGGGGTGAGAAAGGTCCTCATCTTGCCCTCGGCCCTAATCTTTCAAAGGAATGAATCTTCAAAGCAATCTCGCCCCAGCCACACTCCAGACAAAATTTTGATTTATGAGTTGTGGCGACAGCTGAGCTCCTCTGACACGGGAGAGATGGAAAAGCGTTGGGTGGATGGGGCCAGAGTGAGGAGAAACCTCAAGAGAAACAGGCACTCGGAGCACAGTCGGAGCAAACACCACGGTTTTGTCCTTGAGAAATTCCAACCTGCATTGCTCTCTTCATTAACCAGAAAAAGCCAGTTCCTCACCTTCCCAAACCAGTTGTTCTTTAAAGTGAAAAGTTAACCTCAGCAACATCACATCAAGCTCATCCCAGGCTTTGCTTTCCTCTTTGAATGATCTACCATTCCCCACCACAAACTGCAACGTAACCTACGTGTGAAACGATCAGCTAAACCGAGGGGATCTGGTTTCATCCAATGGGTCTCTTCCAACCTGGTTGTCCTATGATTCTATGATTCTATGAAATATTTTGATGCGATTGGAAATGAGAAAATGGTGATGGCCTCATGAAATTACTTGATTTTGGTGAATCTGTGTTTTCATTTTGAAAACTGATTCATTAGAAATTTTTTCTCAGGCAGCTCTAATGGAAGCGCTGGAGGCATTCTTAGAAATTTCAGTCTCGAGCTTCAAAACAATTTAATTTGCGTTGTAAGGCAGCAAAGTTTATGACACCGAGATACAGCAAATTGTAGCACTTCTTTTGGCTTTGCAACCGCTTCGACTTTAAGAAATTATATTAATTGTAACGTGGGAGAGTAATTTCAAAAGTTTCTCTCCTGAAGTACAGAAAGTGGTTTTGAACTCATTTCAAGGCAGACTTTATAAATATAATATAAGGTTGTCATCTTCACACTTCCAGCTTGCTTTTCACTAACGCCATCTCCATTTAAGATTTCTTGGGGTCGTGAGCGAATGAAATAAAAGAGCGAGCTCTGTTCGGGAAAACTCAAGTGACGGGATCATTATAGAGAGCATCTCCAAAGGAAAAAGGCGACGCATAGAGAGAAAGGACGGAGAGAAATAGAGGATGTATAGCAAAAATGGAAAGAGAATGAGAACATCACGGGAAATGCTCATTCCAACAAGAGCCCCATTCACCCTCGCTTGTCTTTCCCTTCAGGGTGAGTTCTTGTTTCATTACAGATTAACACAGCATCTCTTCTCCTGAGTCTCACTTGCTGGAGATCGCTACATCCATTTAAATGGATTTCAAAAGGCGGGATTGATCTATGCCAAGTTGTAATTTTGGACGCTAGCATGATGGGTAATGCACTCCAGCCTTTGTCGAGAGCGAAGAAGGTGTGTGAATTGCTTTCTTGATATGATAAATTCATTAGATAAAGGAATCGGATAACAGGCGCAGCACTTAGAAAGCATCTGGTGGCACGAAATGCAGATGCACAGGAAAGGGGGTTGCGGCACGGCTCGCCGGCTACGTTAGAATAAAGAGCTGAACAGAAGAGAGCTGGATGGGGGACTGGAAGGGACCTTGGGTCAAGCAGCCCTACATTTTCCCATCAGAGATAACCACCTAATATCATCCTGATGGCTACTTGAACCCATGAACTCCTCAGCATGGGATGCATCCCAAAACACCAACCAGGCAGACTCTGAGAAACATAAAACATCATTCCCCTAAGCCCAGGGGGACCACGGACCTTGTCTGAAATGCTGCTACACGAGGCAGCTGGTAGAGACGTAAACAAGTGATGCCAGAAATCTGCTCTGCTGCCCAGAGTGGATGCAGAGGACTGGACAGTAGATAGTGACACAGCTACGGGCTGGATAATCCCTGCTAACGTGCCGGCTCCTGCCACTTCCATCTGCAAGCACTGGGGACCTGAGAGCTCACTAAGGTAGCTCTCTGGCCTTTGTTAAAATTCAGCTCCAATGCCACAAGGAAACGAAGACGACAGGCTCTGAGTACCTGCTCCAGTGCTTCTGCTCACAGAAAAATAGAACAGAGAAATAGGAGGTTGCTTTGGCAGCCACATAAGGGAGACTAATGAATGCTGCAGGTCAGAGGGGGAGCAAAGCGACGGAGATCATCAGGGTATTACAAAGCAGGAGACTGAAAACAAGGAGGGAAGCTTTTATGGAGAAGGAGAAGGAGCTAGGAAAGGCAGCGAGAGATTAGGAATGCTAAACGCTGTAGGGTTTAGAGGGTTCAGCAGTGTCTCCAGGGGCTTTGCAGGGAGCCCACGGAAAGAAGAAGCCACAGAGCACGGTCCTGCAGCTGAACAAAGCTCAGTGATCGGCAAGGAGCAGATTGGGCTCGAGCTCTTCCAGAACCTCCCTGCCACAATCCTCCCTGCCAGGGGGGACTGCATCCACCCGGCCCTTTGCCGTCCACAAAGCTATTTTATCTGAAACAAGCCTAGCAGTGACATTACTTAATCAATACAGCAAGACACAGGGAGGTGGAATCCGGCACGAAGAGATTACCGCGGCAGGAGAGCCGCTCGCAGCCACGGCGCTGGCAAAAGCCCTCCTGCGCCAGCAAGCAAGCTGCCAGATTGATTTTGATCTCATTAATCTGTTTTGGGGCCAGCCGGCAGCACGGTGCTGCCGTGGGCAAAGCGGCATGCGACACCTTCCTCCAAACTCTCGGCACAGGGGAAATGTTTTAGAGATGATCTCCCACCTGGAGCACTCAAAGCACCAAAGTCCTGGAAATGTGGGTCCTGTGTCTGAGCTATTTATTCATTTATCAGTTCTGCAGCTCACTATTATTTGGATTTCGTGTAAGGTAATGAGGATAACGCATGTCTCTTCCCAGGGAAAAGTCTTCCCTGTGCTTCAACTGAAGCTGTATAATTTGAACATCCCCTTTAGAGCACAGTGCAAGGGCATGATGCTGCCCAGGCTGGGACTTGGGGTCCTTGCTCTGCTGCTGGCTCAGTAGATAACCCTCAAGCTAGTTAAATCCTCCACTGGGTCCTCTCTATTTGTTCATAAGTGAAATAGGGATAATAGAGAGATTTGAGGTCTCCCGGCGGAAAGAGCTCCATAATTGTTATTTCAGGGACTGGAGAACATACAGAGGGTCTCCAGCACAGCCTGCGTGAGATGCCACAAAGGAGGAGACAACAAACCTGTCAGCTACAGGCATCGACACATTAATTACCCTGCAGGAGCCATCTCTCAGTTTCGGGTAGCATTCATGTGGCCTTCCCTTTGCAACTGGACTAAGCCAAGAGCGAAGCTGGGACCACCACACGGCCCTTGTGCAGAGAGGCCGCTTCCAGCTGCAAAAAAGGACTCGTTGCTGTCAATCTCTGCAGGTCCTCCTGCTCCCTCCACCCCTCTGCCGCGCTTATCGACCGCCTGACGCTGCAAACTGCCCTTCGCCGAGCAAGAGTTCAGCTTCAAAGTAATTCAGATCCTAAGATGTGAGGGGCTGCTCACAGCTCAGTTTAAACCAAGTTCACCGCAGTTTGGTCTGCGTCAATTAAGGACAAATTTAAGCTAATGAGAAGTAAGTGTCCAGGCAGGGCTTTACATCGATTTGGTTAAACCAGTGTAAGAGAGCAAGTGCATGTGTGGATGTGTGGATGCGTGTGCATGGATAACTCTATTGCACCTTGGCACTTTGTCCTCAAGTCTTTGCTTAATTCCCAAGTTTTTTTGCAATGATGCCACCAAATTTGCATTGTCTTCCTTGGTTTTACAGTAACGATGCTCACCTCGGTACTTCTAAACCCCCTTGTGAAATAGCCACTCTCTTCTTTTGTACAGAAAAGTTGGGAGATAAATTGCAGATGATTCAGTAAATAACTCAGCCCATGACCTTGATGCTTATTGATTCCTCAAGCTGTTTATCTTTCTTGTGTGCTCCCCAGCAAAAACAATTATCACTTAATTATAAAGCAGCTTGGCTTGAGGGAACTGCCAATTGGCTGGCAAGCTTTGCAGAGGGGCGAGTTCATCCGCGTGCACCACGCAGCCCCAACCAAAGCGGCTGCTTAAGATTCAGAGCCACCAACTTCATTATTTTCTTCCTAGCTCATGTTTTTCCCCTCGTTTTAAAATCACTTAAGGATGTTTAGCCGAGCCGGGTGCCTGACTGCCCAAACAGTCACGACGGATGGGATGGAAACAGCAGGTGCCAACATCGGAAAAGGGGAAAACAGGAGAACTATGATGATAAGAAGCACAAGGAAAGGATATCGGTCCTGAAAATAAAAAATAGCCGGACTGTTTTCTCCTTCAGTGACCTTGAGTTAGGTATTTTCTCCGTTTCCATTGCCTCCCCCTTTTTCTGCACACAGAGCCGCAGCCAGTGCACTTGCAAGACCCAGCAAAGTGTTGGGTTTGCTCTAGACCGAAGCTTTGCAACGGACTGGGATGCAGACAACAGTGCCTGGCACTTCTGCAGCCACACAGGCTTTTGCAAAGCACTTGGTGACATCCACTAGCACTTGAGAAAGAGATTTATCATCTCCATCCCCAGGCTGGAGAAGGGAAAGGTGCTTTCCTTAGGCTAGAAATGAAGGATTCGCAAATTTTATGCACTTTTGGGCCATGCCACCCTTCATAGAATCATAGAATTATAGAATAACCAGGTTGGAAGGGACCCATCGGATCATCGAGTCCAACCATTCCTATCTAACACTAAACCATGTCCCTCAGCACCGCATCCACCTGTCCCTTAAACCCTCCAGGGAAGGGGAATCAACCACCTCCCTGGGCAGCCTGTTCCAATGCCCAATGACCTTCTGTGTGAAAAACTTCCTCCTAATCTCTAGCCTAAATCTCCCCTGGCGGAGCTTGAGGTCATTCCCTCTTGTCCTGTCCCCTGTCACTTGAGAGAAGAGCCCAGCTCCCTCCTCTCCACAACCTCCTTTCAGGGAGTTGGAGAGAGCAATGAGGTCTCCTCTCAGCCTCCTCTTCTCCAGGATAAACACCCCCAGCTCTCTCAGCTGCTCCTCTTCTTCTCCAGCCCCTTCACCAGCTTCGTTGCTCTTCTCTGGACTCGCTCCAGAGACTCAATGTCCTTCAACAAGAGGATTGTCCCTTGCAGGGGCACTCAGAGCACAAACCCCGTATGGCTTATAGTCTAGAGCTGGCACAGGGCTGATTGTCTGAATCATACGGTGGCGTTTCCACCCATGTGACCATGGCACCAGGACTGATGGAGCAATCCTCCTCCCTCTACAGCAAAGAAAAAACAGCAGGACATCTCCCTGCAGCTCAGAGGGCTTCGCAGACACCTATACAGTCCGTTATCGCTCCATGGGGCATCACAATGTTTTATTTCATTGAAAACATTTTGGGGTACGGCTTCTGAACGCAGACCTGGTGGGTCAGTTAAACAACAGCACCAGCTCCATGCATGGCAAACTTGCTGTATGAGAGCTGGGATGTGCTCTGAAATTCTACCAGCAGCAAAAAACTCCATATTACTGGAGCATCACAGACCTAGGAGGAGCAGTTGAGAGAGCTGGGGTTGTTTAGCCTGGAGAAGAGGAGGCTGAGAGGAGACCTCATTACTCTCTACAACTACCTGAAGGGAGGTTGTAGAGAGGAGGGAGCTGGACTCTTCTCCCAAGGGACAGGGGACAGGACAAGAGGGAATGGCCTCAAGCTCCACCAGGGGAGATTTAGACTGGAGATTAGGAGGAAGTTTTTCACAGAGAGGGTCATTGGGCATTGGAATAGGCTGCCCAGGGAGGGGGTTGAGTCACCTTCCCTGGAGGTGTTTAAGGGACGGGTGGATGAGGTCTTGAGGGACATTGTTTAGTGTTTGATAGGAATGGTTGGACTAGAAGATCCGATGGGTCTCTTCCAACCTGGTTGTTCTATGATTCTATAAGCCCACCCTGTCCAACCTGACCTAGAATGTATTCAGGGACGGGGTTTCTACCCACTCTCCAGGCAACCTGTGCCAGTGTTTCACCACTCTCATCATAAAAAATTTCCTCCTTATATCAACTCTGAATCTCCCCTCTTTCAGATTAAAACCATTGCCCCTTGTCCTACCACAACAAGCCCTGCTAAAAAGTTAGTCCCAATAATTGTTATAGGCTTTCTTTAAGTATTGAAAGGCTGCTCTAAGGTCTCCTCGCAGCCTTCTCTTCTGCAGGCTGAACAAACCCAGCTCCCTCAGCCTGTCCTCAGAGCAGGGGGTGCTCCAGCACTCTCGATCATTTTTGTGGTCTCCTCTGGACCTGCTCCAACAGGTCCTTGTCTTCCCTGTGCTGAAAACCCAGAGCTGGACATGGCCCTCCAAGATCTCCCATGCCACTGCACGCAGCTTCATACTCCAGAGACTCCCTAAATGTGGCTTTGCCCTACAAAAATGCACCACGGGGGTCAGAGCTCTTTCATCTCCCAGCATTAGATGCTCTTTTGCTGCTCATTTCTCCAAACCTGCTCTTCTCCTCCTCATCGAAACCTAAACACCAGCAAATGCGATTAGGGGGCTCCCGGGCGCTGATGTAATCAAACCCTGCGGATTGAGGGATCCAACGCAATCAAGAGCGGCAGCAGCCAAAACCACTAAACGGACAAAACATCATTACACGCTGTAAAGAAACAAGAGACAGGGAATACATCCCAGAGCCAGCTCTGCAGAGCTGTGCGGGGATGCCAGGGCTCTGTCCCTGCCTTGCGAGCAGGTACCAGGAGCAAAGCCACACGATGGCGTTTTCCAGAGCCCTCTGCTTTCAGCAGGTTTTGCAGCAGTGCCTGGCCCTGGGAGGCACAATGCAGCATTCACCTTCGCAGGAGCGAAAGGGGTGGCTGCTCTGCTGGCATAAGGAGGGGGTTGAAAGGAAAGCACGGCACGACACGCTTGAAATAATAATCTTAAAGCAAAAGAGAGTCGTTCCCAGGTAGACAGGAGGGAGCTCTGCAGCAGGACACGGAGCCCTCGGCATGGTCACAGCAGCCTGATCAGTTTATACTCAGGCACTTTATAACGTCTCAAGTCATATAAAAGGAAACATCAGTGTCACCTGTGGATACTTCCAGAGCTTTCACACCATTAAGGAGCTCCTGGTAAAACTCAGGACACGGATCCAACTTGTCTGCAGTTCTCAGGCTGCTGGTTTTAATTAATCTCTGCCTTACGACTGGAGCAGCAAGGACTGCAAACAGGTCAGAGCACAGCTTATACAAAGGTCGTTATCACTATGTATAATAAGTAGAACTGCCCATAATTACCCCAACTCCTTTCATTCACCAGCCAAGTCGCAGAAAGAAACATTCCCACCCATTTTGTCGGGGTTCTTTATCTTGTAAAGCAGTTTAAGGGCTGCAAGTAAGCAATACCTTCCCTCAAACCCTTCCTCCCCATCATGCTTGCATACAGCAAGTCTGCCTTCCGCCTATCACACCTGGATCCAGGTGTGCATCCTTCCAAAGGTCAGGATGAGCCCCCTCTGCATCTGCTCCTCAGCTGTGGAGCCATAGAATCACAGAATCACCAGGTTGGAAGAGACCCATCGGATCATCGAGTCCAACCATTCCTATCAAACACTAAACCATGTCCCTCAGCACCTCATCCATCCATCCATCCCTTAAACACCTCCAGGGAAGGGGAATCAACTACCTCCCTGGGCAGCCTATTCCAATGCCCAATGACCTTTTCCGTGAAAAACCTCCTCCTATTCTCTAGCCTAAATCTCCCCTGGTGGAGCTTGAGGCCATTCCCTCTTGTCCTGTCCCCTGGCACTTGGGAGAAGAGCCCAGCTCCCTCCTCTCTACAACCTCCTTTCAGGTAGTTGGAGAGAGTAATGAGGTCTCCTCTCAGCCTCCTCTTCTCCAGGATAAACACCCCCAGCTCTCTCAGCCGTTCCTCATAAGGCCTGTTCTCCAGACCTTTCACCAGCCTCGTCGCCCTTCTCTGGACTCGCTTCAGAGCCTCAACATCCTCAGGAGGAGGATGTGGCAGGATGATACTCCATCTCCTCATGTTCCTACAGACAGGGAAGCTGTTCCAGCTTTGGAAATAACAAGGTTTTATGGTCCCGTGTTTCACAGGGAGCAGCCAGGAGCAATCCAGTATATACGGTACCCTTGCAGGAGGGGATTGTCACATTAAAAAAACTCTAAATGCTTAAAAGGGTTTTCGTTTAAACTCTCCTGCCGCGAAGTGTCTTCAAGGGCCCCAGATTTATTATTTCATCAGAAGATCAGAGAGGGGAAGTTTGTAGGAGATCAAACAAATACGAATACATTAGAAGAGACAGTAGGAGAGGCTGGAGAAATTGTCGGATTAAATAAAGTGACATCAGAATCCCTGCCGACCAGGCAGGTTGTTTTCCCTCACAGCTCCCACCCTGCAGACCCCCAAACCTTGCCCAGGCAGCTCCGAGCAGGGAGACACCAGCAGGGTCCTGGAGAGGGGAAGAAAGCCCCTGGTGTCAGTAAGACCCACCTCCTATCTCCTGATCCACTTGCTCCTTCCAACCTTTTCCCACCACTGCAGCTGTAGGATTCAGGGCAGTCAGTGGGGTTTTAACCAGAGAAGGTCTGGCAGGACACCAAGCCGTGGAGAATTAGCCAGGATCGTGGATGGAGTGGGAAACCCACCAGGAAGGCTTCTACCTCTTGTTATACATACCAGGACAGAGGAAAAGGGTCAGAGAGAAGGTGGGGAGCCTCTGTGCTTCCCTGCAGATCCACCATAGGTATCAGAGATGGCTAGAAACAAGCAACGCTGCAGCATTTCAGGACACATCTGGCACCCCATTACGCTCCCAGTTAATAAAGGTGGGGTTTGTGACACCAGAGGGGAGCACAGAGTTTTGCTGTAGATCACAGATTCAGAACGTACACCAAGGGAGATGATAGAAGGGGAAAAGATGGATCTTCTGAAAAAAAAAAAGCCTTGAGGTGGGACTGATTCTGCTTCCTGGCTCCGCTGCAGACTCCCTGGGTTACTTCTCACTCTGTGCCTCAATATCCCTATTGCAAGAGCAAGCCTCATCCCTTTATTCTTCCATCCTTCACAGCATGAAGAAACAGCTCTTCAAATCCCTCTGTGCCAAGCCCCAATACAGTCCCTGAGACACCAGCTGGTGCTTCTGGCCCGTCAGGAACCAGGGCTTGCTGCAGAAAACAGCAATTATCATTATGCTATGCCAGAGCCTCGACTCAGGGCTGTGCTGTTGGGTGCCGATATTTCGTGCCGTGCCTTTTCCAACATTTGTGAGTTAAGACACGTCAGCCTTTCTGTTTCCTTGCTCCCCTCCCTAACCCATAGAAGCTGAGCAGGCTTCAGAGCCTTCTGTTCCCATCCCACCCCCGGCACCTCTTGGCTCCTCTGCAGCTGTCAGCTCACACGGCTTCATCTCGGCAAAGCAGTGGGTGGACGTGAATATCCACCAAATATAAAAAGCAAGGCGCACAGGGGGGCCTTGCTCCTGCTCACACGTCTCGTGGGAGCAGGTCGGGAAGTGGGCTGCCAGTGCATCCCCTCCCTTAAATCCTCATTCACAAGGAGGAACGTCACACCTCGGAGGTCAAGCCACGCGGAGTTTTAATTCATTAATCTAACTTCGGCGCTGGCTGAGTCTGCAGTCTTGGAGAAAACTGCTGTTTTATTGGGGTAGAAATGGTAAAGCTTTGCTTGCTGTTACCCAGGCAGTCAGAATTTGAGTTCCCACCAACACCCCTTCGAGCCTGACCTAGGGCATTCTATCCAAGGGTTAACACATGAGTGACAACTCCGACTGCCACTACATCTGGGGTTGTTTAGCCTGGAGAAGAGGAGGCTGAGAGGAGACTTCATTACTCTCTACAACTACCAGAAAGGAGGTTGTAGAGAGGAGGGAGCTGGCCTCTTCTCCCAAGTGACAGGGGACAGGACAAGAGGGAATGGCCTCAAGCTCCCCCAGGGGAGATTTAGGCTGGAGATTAGGAGGAAGTTTTTCACAGAAAGGGTCATTGGGCATTGGAATAGGCTGCCCAGGGAGGTGGTTGATTCACCTTCCCTGGAGGTGTTTAAGGCACGGGTGGATGAGGTCTTGAGGGACTTGGTTTAGTGTTAGATAGGAATGGTTGGACTAGAAGATCCGATGGGTCTCTTCCAACCTGGTTGTTCTATGATTCTATGATTCTATGATCTTTCCAATGATGATGCTCTCACCAGAGCAGCTTTCTGTCCTCTTGTCCATCGCAACACAGCCTGCACACTGCCAGAAACCACCCAGGTAGAGCCCCATCCTGAATTATAGGGGGTTTTGACAATGGTGCAGCCCTCAAGACAAGCCACCATCTTCCTCTTCTTGCAGTCCCTGGCTTTACACTCTTTAAATAATAAGGTGAGACAGTCTGCAACGTCCCTGGCAGTTTGTGGGGCACAGGAGGCGGCAGGAGGATTTTCTCAGATGCTCTGCACGGTGATGGAGAGCCTGTGCGCAGCAGGGCAGGAGGCAGGGAGAAAGCTATGTCACCAAAATACCAACACAATATCTCTGAGTGACCTCGACCCCTGGACTCACGGCTGCCACGTAGAAAAAGACAGGGAGGAAAGAAGAAAAATAATATTTTCACTCCTGGCAGCTCGGCGGAGACAGCACCTGCTTCTGCCTGCTCCAGACTCAGCAAAACTCAGCTTTCATCACCTGATAGTGTACACGGCGAGCCCACGCAGACACACAAAAATCAATGCACATCGATCCCTAAGCCAGGAATTCATAAACTCCTTTAAAGGTCAAGGATTGATTTTTCACTTTCTGTAAAAAGAAGAGACTCCTGCCATCATCCTTCTGCCCCCACCGACTGACTTGGCCCACGCTTCGGGCTTCAGCATCCTGGCAGCTACTTGGAAAGCGTGTACGCTCCCCTGCATGTGCTGTGTGCAGAGCCACCGTGTGAAAACATCTGTGGCACATATATAAATACATCCCGAAGTTGTTACAGACGCTCACGGCAATGCATGTGTCTATTTGACTCCTTGCTTGCCGCAGCTCCTCTTTTTAGGGGCTTCGGAGAGGGCTGAACCCTCGCAAGCAGAGCCCCTTCCCACGCTGCATCCTCGCCAAGCAGGGTTTGATTTATTTCACTTGAGGACCCCAAGCGTCCCTATAGCAGCTCCCGGCTAGGAAGCACTTTGGAAGACAGTAACAACCCTCTTCTCTCCGAATGATATGTGCATCCAGCCTCATGGCAAAATCTGATGGTTATTCCCACTGTGTCAGCGAGGGATGCAAGCAGCTCACCCCAAACCACCTCAGGCACTCACCTCCCCGGCCCCTCAGCTCCCCTCCAAAAGTGACAGCTGACAGCGACACCTAATTGCTGCAGAATAGCTAGTCTGCATTTCAGGGTGCTGCTTGCTTTTTCTTTAGTAGCTAGCAAATCAATCCTCCGAGGAATTATAATAACCCTGCCCTGGCCCCGTTCCCTGCATTCTGGCCCTTTTTCCTGGCACACCTCCTCGCGAGGCTGGAAGTCCCTTCACGGTTTAATATTTGATAGGAATGGTTGGACTCAATGATCCGATGGGTCTTTTCCAACCTGGTGATTCTATGATTCTATGATCTCTGCCCAAAGCCCTTTCTTTTTGCTTGCACGTCTGACTGGCTTCCAGCCAGTTTGCACACGCACGGCACCCTCTCCTCTATAGGTTGCACAGAAACCCCTCGCTCCATTAGGTCCTGAGCAGTCAATTCCAGTAGTAGTTGCATCATAGAAGCCTTTCTGATCACCCCCATCCCTGAGTAATCCCGCTCCACCTCTGCAACACTGATGTATATTCACTGCTTGCTACTATCTCCAACTCCCACCCCACGCAGGCACAGGGATTCAAAGCTTCTAAATGCAAAAAACTTTCCCCAGCCACACCATGACTTATTGGAGGCACGAGAAAACAATTTGAAACAGTGCTGGATTTAATTGATTTCTCTCTTTCCTCGATGGATGTTCAAGCAGGGAAGGTCAGACACGCAGCACTAGAATGGGAGCAGCCAGGCTGGGGCTGACTGCAGCCTGGGCACATACACAAGGCTTTACATTTAGTCATAGAATCATAGAATCACCAGGTTGGAAAAGACCCATCAGATCATCGAGTCCAACCATTCCTATCAATCACTAAACCATGTCCCTCAGCACCTCATCCACCCGTCCCTTAAACCCCTCCAGGGAAGGGGACTCAACCCCCTCCCTGTTTATTTTAGCAAGTGTTAAGAGAGCTCAGAAATCACTATGGTTAGGAATGAAGGGCACCTATTGCAGGAGGGAGTTTTCTCCTTTGCAAAGCTCAAGGAGGCACCTAAAGTCCCAGCCGCTTGCCTGCAAGGTGCACATTTCCCTGCTAGCAAAGCAAATCTAACTGATCCTTTGCAGCAAATCAAGGGTTCAACATAACAGCTCCGGGATTCCTCGAAAACTTCCTACTGAGACGTTTCCTCCCCCAAGGGGAGCTTGGCGAGACCTTGTGGGAAAACCTCAAGAAAACTCACAAATTAGTCTTAGAATCATAGAACAGAATCATAGAACAACCACGTTGGAAGAGACCCACCAGATCACTGAGTCCAACCATTCCTATCAAACACTAAACCATGTCCCTCAGGACCTCATCTACCTGTGCCTTAAACACCTCCAGGGAAGGTGAATCAACCACCTCCCTGGGCAGCCTCTGCCAGTGCCCAGTGACCCTTTCTGTGAAAAATTTCTTCCTAATTTCTTCTTTATAGGAAAATGTGAAATAGGAAATTTCCTTTATAGGAAAATTGTGCTTTTTTTTTTTTTATTCAACTACGGACAAGCGCCGCTTTCTGGGCAGTGCTGCCAAGCTCTGCCAGTCCTTGGCTGGTGCTGCCTGTCCTCGTTTGGCTCTCTCCTTCCACATTGTCCCTCCAAAGGCGCTCGGTGCCACCGCATCGCATCTGTGCCCGGGCTCCCCACGCTGCGGGAAGGAGGCGGATTATTCTGGTACAGGGAATGGAAGCGACTGTCAGCTCTCCCCGCCCGCCGAGCTCGCTTTGGAAGGGATGTTTCACGCAGAAAGATGCTCTAAAATAGAGGGGAGCGTAAACACTCCTAATGAGCGTAATTAGAATTCTGTACCCACTGCTAATGAACAACTGAAGCTCCTCTAAGGTGAAGGGGGACGGGATTTGGGTGTGCTGGTTTGTGGCCGTCGCAGACACGGCTCTGGATCCGAAACACCGATGTATTCAGAGGGGAAAGATGGCAAGAGACCATTTTGGGCTGGTAGAACAAAAGACAGATTCAGATTGACCGCAAGCCTCACGCCAGCTGCTCGGTGACGTTCCCAGTGCCACTGGAAAGGGGGAAGGGAATAAACCAAGCCATTAAAGCCAACTTTCAAGAGAAGATTATGTTTAAAAAGCCTCCTCGAGTTCTACGGTGCTGCCAGAGCGGCTTGATTTGATGGGGAGAGAGGAGAAAGCTCCCCAACCACCAGCGATGCTGCGGAGGACAGACAGGACTGCCAGCTCCAGCAAAAACCAGCTCAGTTCCCAGCTCTGGCACATCTTTCCACATGACCTTGGGCAAGGTGTTTAATCTTTCTCTGCCTCATTTTCTTGGTGCTTGCCTTGGAGGGCTTTGGGCTAAGATATTGTCTTACGAGGGGTTTGGCTACACTTGAATGCTTACTTTAAATTCAGTAATTGCCAATTAAATCAACATGCTTAGCATACTTTCATGGACTGTGCTTTTTCCCAGCTAAACATGTTCACCTTAATTAAAGGAGTCTGCAAGTCATTGCGAAGCCATCATGTCCTGCCAGTTCAGTCTTATCATTTAAGCATTTATATGCCCACAAAACCAATTTTGTATGACTGGCACTAAAGGATGGGACCTTCTGTTCATTAGAGGCTTCAAAGTGCCACTAGGCAAGAAAATTAAATCTGATTCAGATGGGAGGAGAAGGATGTGTGAAGAAGACAAGTACTTTCAGTAAGGGGAAAGGAAACAGCCTGTCTTAAACAGCATTTAGAGAAGACAGAAGACACAGGACCTACCCTGAAGCAGAAGGACATTTGGCTCTGTGGGAAGGATGGGGGGTTGCTACCTGCAGGGCTTTTAGAGGAGAAAGGAATGAATCATAGAATCATAGAATTACCAGGTTGGAAGAGACCCACCAGATCATCGAGTCCATTCCTATCAAACACTATGAGATGCAAGAGGGAGAGAAACATTCTGCAAACAAGACCGAGGAGACCTGAGGAGCCACACGCTGCACAGAAAATAAACCCCAGCACAGGCGTCCCCATCTCCACACTCTCCAATCCATCCCACCAATGATTTTCATGAATCATAGAATCATAGAACAACCAGGTTGGAAGGGACCCATCGGATCTTCTAGTCCAACCATTCCTATCAAACACTAAACCACGTCCCTCAAGACCTCATCCACCCGTCCCTTAAACACCTCCAGGGAAGGGGAATCAAACACCTCCCTGGGCAGCCTGTTCCAATGCCCAATCACCCTTTCCGTGAAAAACTTCCTCCTAACATCTAGCCTAAACCTCCCCTGGCGGAGCTTGAGGCCATTCCCTCTTGTCCTGTCCCCCGTCCCTTGGGAGAAGAGCCCAGCTCCCTCCTCTCTACAACCTCCTTTCAGGTAGTTGGAGAGAGTAATGAGGTCTCCTCTCAGCCTCCTCTTCTCCAGGATAAACAACCCCAGTTCTCTCAGACGCTCCTCATAGGGCCTGTTCTCCAGCCCCTTCCCCAGCTTCATGGCTCTTCTCTGGACTTGCTCTAGAGCCTCAACATCCTTCTTGTGGTGAGGGGCCCACAACTGAACACAGGATTCGAGGAGTGGCCTCACCAGTGCTGAGTACAGAGGGAGAATCACCTCAATTAACAGCGACAGGGACAAGCTACAGGCATGGGGTTGTGCCCCACAGCCCCCAAAGCTGCCCTACAACATTGCTGTCCAAGCCAGGGTCACCCAGCCCCCTTCCCAGCAGGGCTGCTGGAGTCTTTTAAGGTAAAACCACTAAAACTTTGCAGCAAGGAGTATTTTTTAAAAAATAATTAAAAAAAACCCCAACCCAGAGAAGATTTGTTTCAGAAAAGCTGTCAAAAATGTTTAATTGATGAAAAGCTGGGTTTTCAAGGAAAGACATGTTTCAGAAGTGACACTGATAGCCATGTGAGTAGAGAGTCTGGGGTTGAGTGTGAGGAGGGGGTGGGAGTGCAGGGGAAGAATACATTAGAGTTGCAAATGTGAGACTGAAACAAAGGCCTCCGTCATTTTAAATCTTTCCTAAAAGGGAGTTCTTGCTCTCTGACCTGATCAGCAGCTCGTGCAGTGCCATTTGGTCTCTGAGCCAAAATGTAAGGGCTAATTGAGAGCAGCAACAACCACCGCGTCCCTTCAACACCCACCTTATGGTCACAAGGAAGGGATGACCTGACATTTCCCCAACACCACAGAGGGGCTTAGGGCTGCTAAAGTAATTGTCTGTCCCAGCACTGGTAAAGACCTGGATTTCAGCCGCCCCATGCTCTGAGCACCGATGAAGCTCGTGCCACTCATTGCCAAGTAGCTTGAAGATGGATTTCTTGCTCCTGAGCCAGATGACACGACGCATTATATACATTACTAGTATTTTACCATCTATTTTGAACAGGAGGTGCTCGTTTAAAGAAATCTAGAGGGACGTGGGATGGTGTCTATGTGATGAATTACTGCCGTACGACTGGCAAGAGCTAGCAGCCAGACGTGGTAGGATACCGAATCCTGCAAACGGGTACCAGGAGAACTGAACTCCAGTGCTTTGATGTCGTAAAACTGAAGTTAAAATGAGGAAAGGAACGCAACAAGGAAACTAAAGGACTGAAATACTCCCTAGCATTTTCAGAGAAAAACTTCTTTTTGCCCCTGTGGTTTATAAATCATGCAGCAAAAGTACAAAGCTAGAGATTTCTGTGTTTGACTAATGTTGCCGTGCTTGCCTCGGAGAGGAGCAGCTTGACCTCAGGATGTCAGCATTAAATAAGACAAAACCATCAATGATGCTCTCTTTTTTTAATCATAACTTTTGTTGCAACGCTTCGCCCATTTCAAAGGAAGAGCCTCATCTGTGCAGCCGCCTCTCTCCAGGGAGCCTGTTTGCTCTGAGATGCCCGTAACCTTTTGGGAGCTCAGGATGCTAAGGTGGAGCCCCCGAGGCTTGGAGTCCCATAGCCAAATTCACAGAGAGGTGTTCAAAGCTGAAGCACAGCCTGAGGATGGAGAGCAATGTCTAGAAGCAGGGGTCACAGCCTTTGGCATGTGTTTTTCATGTCTTGGCATGGGAAGGGTCACCGGTTCCAGTTATTGTGGCTATGAGATGTTCTAGGGGGTGACGAGACACGCCTGCTGCCCCTCACAGAGCAGTGACATCCCAGCACCAAGAGCACATGCCCCAAGATGGGATTTTGCAGGCAGGTGCCGTGGCCAGGGGCACATGGCTGGCTCCAGCACATATCCACGCAGCCCTTCTCGGAGGAAACATCAAGTCTGCTTAGTAAGTCGTTGCAAAAGACTTGCAGAGCTGTCTATAAATAATCAGGCTCTGTGCAATAAACATGTCCAGACAGCTCTGCCAAAGCACCACAGTCCCCATGCTCTGCATTTCCAGCTCCCCTCTTGTCAGGGAGTTGCCAGTTCCCAGTCTCCCGAGCAGCCTAATGGGTGCATGATAGGAGCCAGGAGGGCTTGGGGTGGAAAACAGAGATGCCCTTCAGCTTTCTGTAGCAAACCAGGCATCCAAAGCTGGCTCCTGGGGAAGCAAAGCGCTCAATTCTGATGCAGCAGTGACCTTGAGAGGGTCAGATGGGTTCTTGTTTAGAAAAGATCTGGAGCACGGATGGGGCAGCCACAGCCTCCCTGGGCAACCTGGGCCAGGGTCTCCCCACCCTCACAGCAAAACATTTCTTCCTAAGATCTCATCTCCATCTCCCCTCTTTCAGCTCAAAACCATCCCCCCTCATCCTCTCCCTGCCCTCTCTGATCAAGAGCTCCATCCCAGCTTTCCTGGAGCCCATTTCAGCACTGGAAGCTGCTCTAAGGGCTCCCCAGAGCCCTCTCTTCTCCAAGCTGAACAACTCCAATTCTCTCACCTAAAATTGATCTAAAGGGTTCTCAGATAGCATACACAAAGTAAATAGTTCCTATTTTAGCACTTTTTTCCCATACAGAGGAAACATACAGGGTGTTTGGCCTCCTGATAGAGCTCGGAAGAATAAGCAACCAACAGAAGAGGTCAATTAAAGACATGTATGTGTGTTTCTAGGGCTGAAAACATGACCGGAATTGTTGAATCAGCTGAAATACACTGCTTGCAGATGGCTTTTTTCCTTCACCGTCCCTTAAAAAAAAATTCTATATAGAAAACACGCACCATTTGGAAACAATTTGCCTCCGCTTTTTAATTTGTTTTTTTCCTGGCTGAAAACATGTGCTGAGCAGACCACTTGGGTCAGCACAAAACCACGTTTGGGGGTGAATAAACTAGTTGCTACGAGCAATGTGCCCAGCGCTGCCGAAGGCCAAATTGGAGAGTTTAACTCCCAGCCTCTGCAAGCTGGCCCAAAATTACCACGCGGACTCAGAGGCCGTTTGCTCTGAGTGAGAAACTAAACATTATTTACCTGGTATAACGCTAGAGCATGGCCGTGTAGCCCAGGCAACCTGGCCGATGCTCCAGCACGGGCTCTGCAAGGTGAGGTTTGAAGAGAAGGCAAAGCGTTGCTTGGCTTTGAAAGGTGTTTGCAGCTTGGAGATGGACCCTGCGGGCAGGTGGATGCAGCAATAAACAGCTTGGATGTGTGATGGAGGCATTACCCTTGAAACCACCGCAGCGAGCTTGCTACAACTCCTTTTCTCCTATAAAACCACTAAGAAACTTATTTAAGACCATAATCACAGAATCATAGAATCATAGACTCATAGAATCACCAGGTTGGAAGAGACCCACTGGATCATCAAGTCCAACCATTCCTATCAAACACTAAACCATGTCCCTCAGGACCTCGCCTACCCTTCTTGAAAGCAAATGGAAATGTCCAAAGCAAATTTGCCCTCAGGACAGCAGGGAAGGAGAAGCAAGGACTCCTAGGATCTCCTTCAAGGAGAAAAGTCGGGCTTCTCCTCTGCCTTGGAGAGATGGAGCCAGCAGGAGGAACGCAAGAACCAGCCTCCTCTCCAGGAGATGCTACAGCCCTTGGGCTTATTTCAGATGCCAGAAGCGCCAACTGAATCACAGAATCATTTAAGTTGGAAAAGACCTTTAAGATCATCAAGTCCAACTGTAAACCTAACACTGCCAAGTTCACCGCTAAACCATGGCCCTAAGTGCCACATCTACATGTCTTTTAAGTACCTCCAGGGATGGTGACTCAACTACTTCCCATGGCTGCCGCTTTCAGGCCATTGCAAAACAGGCGTAAAACTGCCTCCTGGCTGTCGAATGTCACAGCTGAAACCCTTTTAAATCCCAACATCTAATAATAACCCCAGAGACACCTTCTTTCCTCCTCCCAAGGAAAACTACGTGAGATAGAACCCTGTTCATCTCAGCAAGTTCTCGTCTACTGTAGGGACCCAACTCTCTCAAAGAACCTTGTATGTGCTGAATCAGACGGGGCTGGGAAGAAAATATCATCGTTTTTAAAGCAAAAGGGAGCGAACATGAGAGCAGCTCCGGCTGTTTGCCACAGGTTATTCAGCTTAGGTCTTTCTTCCCCTCTATTCATGCAAACTACAGGGGGAAAAAAAATTACAGAAAACAGTTTGATCAAGACCAAGCTGCTGGTGGAATAATTTAATGTTAAGCAAACTGCAGCCGTAAGCAAGTGGCAATTTTCAACCAGGCTCCTCAGTTTCTTTAAAGGACCAATCTTCAGACAGGACTGGACTCTTTCCCTCTGAAAGCCGAGTGCCTTAAAGGAAATGAAGAGAAAAAGTCACCCAAGCACTTTTGAACTTCTCCGCCTCTGATTAACTGTGATTCATTACTTCTGAGCTCAGCCCAGTCACCGAAGACATACGGGATCAATTCTGCTTCCTGATTTTCAGATGGCCAGTGAGAAACAGTCCCAGCGAAGACACGTCCAGCAGCCTCACGACGTCTGGCCCTTTGGAGATGAGCCAAACGTCGGGGCAAGGAGGAGGGAAAACCCAGCCCAACACAAAGCCTGCTGGTGGCTTCGGTGTCTTCTAATCTAGCAGAGCAGCGAGATGCTTTAATCGAAATCAAGGCGGCCAGATTGGAAAGGAGGGAGCAAAACCCCAATGAAATAAATTCTCTGCGAGACACAGCTTGCCAGTATATCTGCTTCGTGACACCTCCTGTAAACTCCAGAAATGCAAATTGCATCGAGCGCAGTCCCACCTCTGCGAAGAGCACAGAAA
Organism: Coccyzus lansbergi; assembly: GCA_033558105.1. Classification (NCBI taxonomy): domain Eukaryota; kingdom Metazoa; phylum Chordata; class Aves; order Cuculiformes; family Coccyzidae; genus Coccyzus; species Coccyzus lansbergi. The sequence goes on from JAUMJK010000146.1 coordinate 1,948,648, forward strand.
AGCGAGCAAGCAGGATGGCATCGAGCAGCCACGCAGAATTCAAATGAGGCTTTGCAGGCACCATTGCTGCAGTGTTTGCTGATGGCCAAGATGGCTGGACAGACAGTCCAGGCTACCTTACACGCCCTCATCTTTATGATGTTCTTCAGGGTGGGAAAGGCTTGTATGGAAGCTGTGACTAATGCCTGGGTTGAGGCATGTGAAACCCCAAAGTGGGAGGGACAGCAGGGTGGGGACCATCGATATATTGAGAGCAGCCCTGCAGAGAAGAACTTGGAGGTGTCCAGAAGACCAACTGTATCCTGGGCTGCGTCAAAAGAAGCGTGGCCAGCAGGTCGAGGAAAGCGATTCTGCTCCTCTATTCCTCTCTCATGAGAACTCATCTGGAGTCCTGTGTCCAGTTCTGGAATCCTCAAAGTAAGAAGGAGATGGAGGTGTTGGAACAAGTCCAGAGAAGGCTACAAGGGTGATCCGAGGGCTGGAGCACCTTCCATACAAGGACAGGCTGAGAGAGTTGGGCTTGCTCAGAAGAGGAGGCTCTGAGGAGATCTTATAGCGACCTTCCAGTACCTGAAAGGAGCTACAAGAAAGCTGGAGAGGGACTGTTCATAAAGGCTTGTGGACAAGGGGGGACGGGAATAAACTGGAGAGGGGTAGATTTAGATTAGACATTAGGAGGAGAGTGGTGAGACACTGGGAAACTGTGGCTGCCCCATTCCTGGAAGTGTTTAAGGCCAGGGCTTGGGTAGCCTGATCTAGTGGGATGTCTCTGCCCATGACAGGGGGGATGGAACTAGATGATCTTTAAAGTCCCTCCCAAACCTAACTAGTCTATGATTCTGTGACTCTATAAAGGACTGTGTAGCACCTCCTGAGGGTGGTAGAGAAGAAACTCGCAGATTTTGAGGAAGAAAGCAATTTTTGAGCAGGCACTACAGCACAGTGACATCTCCAAGCCCCAGTAAGGACCAAGGCAACGCTCACCCAGACAAGGGGTCCCTGACACTTTGCTGCCTGTACCCACCAGACTCCTGGGGACCCCAAGACGCAGGGACTGGTTCCTTCACCTTCCTAAGGGCACAACTCAAGCTAAATGCACCACAAGTCATCACCCTGACACCTTCTTCCCAGCTAACAACATCCAGACCCAGCAGACCTCCTCAGTGCCCCCATCCTTTGCCACACCGTGAGAGCACCAGGCAGGATCCACACACACAACACAAACCCCAGGAGCTCCTGCCTGGCACAGCAAACCCCCAGTTTACATCACTAAAACCCTCACCTGCCTCTCCATTGCCGGCCTCGGATGCATTTCCACACCATTTCGTGTCCATCAAGCCATGGTGGAGCACAGAAGCCTGAGAAAGCATTAAATATTGCAGCAGCATAGACCTAGGTGGGAACCCAACCATAGACCCTTCATCGCTCCCACGCCGGCCCCAAGGAGACCAAAAACTGACTGAATGACTCTGGCAATTAACTTACTTAGTCTCTAACCCAGTTCCTTTTAAGGTAAATTTGCTCGCGTTAATGGAAAAGGGTATTTTGGTTTTCCATCACCTGCCAAGTCATTTAAAAAATTGTTTTCCCCCTTCTCCCCTCTGCATTCACGACTTAATTGCAACAGCTCTTTGACAGCAGATAGGTTCCAGTGGGCTGCCACTCCAGATGTCAGGAACATGTTAGCAGGAAAGGGCCCTGTAGGATATTTATGGCTTTAATTCCTCGGTAGAGGGTTTTGTTCTGTCATGCGGTGACACAAGAATTGCTACTCATTTGATCCTGTATTTCCACATCAGTGACACTTTATGAAGGGCTCCTGGCTTCTCTTTACTGTCTCCAAAGTTAGCAGTCCCTCCTCTGCTCTGGAGAAGCTGAGCAGGGAGGGCAGCTGGAAATGCTGAAGTGGCAGTTTGGCAGCAGGACTCACCCTGAACGGGGCTGGGGAGCACGAGGGAGGTGAGCACTTGCAAAACAGCCTGCAGAGGGGCCTGGAAAGAGAGCTGGGGTTGTTTATCCTGGAGAAGAGGAGGCTGAGAGGAGACCTCATTACTCTCTACAACTACCTGAAAGGAGGTTGTAGAGAGGAGGGAGCTGGGCTCTTTTCCCAAGTGCCGGGGGACAGGACAAGAGGGAATGGCCTCAAGCTCCACCAGGGGAGATTTAGGCTGGACATTAGGAGGAGGTTTTTCACAGAAAGGGTCATTGGGCATTGGAATAGGCTGCCCAGGGAGGTGGTTGATTCACCTTCCCTGGAGGTGTTTAAGGCACAGGTGGATGAGGTCTTGAGGGACTTGGTTTAGTGTTTGATAGGAATGGTTGGACTAGAAGATCCGATGGGTCCCTTCCGACCTGGTTGTTCTGTGATTCTATGATTCTATGATTCACCTTGGTTTTTTTTTCCATTGCTGTACCCACAAAGCAGAGACATTTGCAGTAGCCCCCCCTGTTCCAGAGCAGTATCCTTGCCTACCCCACAACAGCATCCAGAACTGTCAGGTCTGAGCTCCAAACCCCTGAATGAGCAGAAGGCATCAGGCTCTGCCTCACAGAGCTACACCTGCAGCTCCAGGAGTGCATTTCAAGTGATGTGCAGCCCTGAACCAACCACAAAGAGATGCGGGATCCAACCGTGGCTTCAAACTGCCTGAATATCAGCACCTTGATCCCAAATCTGACATCAGTGAACGCATAAAGCAATTACTCTGTGCAGAGCATTGTTCTCCATCATCACATTAATGCACAAGCCCCTGAAACTAGCCCCACACTCACGCAGACCCTGAGGGCTTGGGAAGCTGCTCACTGCCACACCAGGACCCTGCAGCAGAGCCAACGCATCAGCCTGGCTTGTGCTTCTTAATCAAAAGCCACCCTCTAAATTAAGGAGCATCAGAGGAGATAGCAGATGGTGGGTGACTTTACCAGTGCCGCGAGGTGTGTCGATGGCACAGCCAGGACTAAACCCCATCCCTCTATCCCTCTGCTCATCTCTGGCAGCGAGGGCAGGAGTACGGTGGGAGATAAAGTCTCCTGCCAACCCACTAGCACAGTGAATTCTTCACCATTTCCCAGCTCCAAATTGCCTGAGAAGAGCAATATCAGCAAACCCAACCTTGCAGAATTCTATTTGCTATAGTTTATATACAACAAGAACAAGTGCATACAAATACTTTCATTATTTCATCAATACAATTAGCTCGGGAAGCACCAATCCGAACCAGCACTTCCCTCACCCTGCCGCCTTCCCCGTTCAGGAGGAAATTGGGTTTGCTAAATGCAGCAGTTTGATTTTCCCTACTCCAACATGCACATTTGCAGGCAGATTGCATACTCTCTTCCCCCGCCCCAGAAAAGCAATCTTGCCAGAGCACTGAGATTTCTCCGTCTGATGGAGCCACCCTCCTGAGCAACGCGCTGGGGGTTCTTCCCTCCATCAGCGCCACCTCCCCTGCAAGCGCTTCCACCAGGCTGCTTGCCAGCTAGCCACAAGCTACCGATTTACAGAGCAAAACGGGATGGGAAGTGAGGAAAAAGGGACAGGGAGGGTTAGGGGTTTGACAGCACAAGTCAGCCTAGCTCTAGGGCTTCTTGTACCGCATCAAAAATCCTGAGGTTACACGACACAAAGCACCGGCGAGGTATAAAGTCACCCTGCCATTTCAAATTTGTTCAGCGGTTTTTGACAGGTTGACTTTGTAGCAGCCCGTTTTACACTGGATCAAATATTGTCTGTGCGTGCTGCTCTAGCAGCGAGGGAGAACTCGCCCAAATCCCCAGCAGCAGCAGCAGCGTCGCCGCGGCAGAGCTCTCCTTCAGCAGGGAAGGGACCCTGTGGGCACCCAGTCCGGGTGGGGGCTGTACAGCGATGAACAGATCTGGGGGAAATAACTGGAAGAGCACATCACCATTGGCAGGGCAGAAAAAGCGATGGAAAAGCCATTTGGCTCTTCAAACAACTGTTTTGCAAAAAAAACCCTGAGCCGCCAGCTCAGCTGCAAGGAGTTTTTGGGCTCTTCGATGAATTTCTTAAAGAACTGTAGAATCATGGAACGGTTTGGGTTGGAAGGGACCTCGAAGCCCATCCAGTTACACTGGGCATGGGAAGCCTCCCACTGGATCAGGTTGTTTATGGTCCTAAATTCATTGTGTGACTGCAGCTGACCCCCAGTTGATCTTGGGAAGCACAATCCTGCACAACCAACCCTGGAATCAGAATGCAAACCTTGCCAGCCAAGATGTTCACTGTTTCTATAAAGATCTCCTGCCCACACCTTGCCTCAAAATCACAGAGTCATAGAATGGGTTGGGTTAGAAGTGACCTTGAAGCCCATCCAGTTCCAAACCCCCAACTTCCACTGGATCCAGTTGCTCCAAGCCCCATCCAACCTGGCCTGGAACCCCTCCAGGGATGGGGCAGCCACCACTGCACTGGGCAACCTGGGCCAGGGCCTCCCAACCCTCACAGCAAAACATTTCTTCCTAAAATCTCATCTAATTCTGCCCTAATCTAATCAATATCTCCCTAAACTAACTATCTAATCTGAATCTCTCCCTGTGTGATGGAGTTGCAATGGCAACAGCATTGCTGCTTGGTCCATGGGGAAGCAGCATCAGGAGCTGGAGACCCCCAGAGGCAGCACAGCAGCCCCACTGCTCACCCCAGTAACCCACACGCCCCCTTAGCACCCCCAGCCTCCCATTCACACAGCTCTTTTGGAGCTAATTGACTTCTTTTCCCTAATCTTGTCCCGTCTGCATGCACGATCGTGCTGCCATTCCTCTTGCACAGGACATAGAAGAGCGATTCAGGCTTGGGCTATTAATTAAAACCCGGTAATGCTAATTTTACTGCCAACTTGGAAGATCCTTACTGCATTTTATTAGGTAATTGCCACTTGTAAGAGGTTTAAATTGATGTCTTTATTAGGCAATGCAATACAGGATAGTCATAATAATAGTTGAAATCATATCCTATAAATGGCGAGCCAGCGCTCGCTCCAGACGTTGTTCCAGCCTGCACCTCTGAGCTGAATGGGGAATTGCTTCCCTGTCACAGACCCCGATCTGAGGTCAGAGGTGTCCCAAATCAGACAACTCTTCTCGTCCTCCTGCAACAGCAGTATTTTCTGGCTTATGTCTAAGTGGGGAGAAAGGGGGAAATAAGAGGCAGTCGAGAATACCCTCTGGTCCCCCCAAAACATCACATTTCCACCAGTTTTTGGGTTTCTCTTTTTGTCTGTTAGCCAGTACCGAAAACCCAGCTGTCTGCATTGCTGAGTCATTTCAAACCCAAAATAAAAAGCCAATGCACTTTGTCTTTTCAGAAACTGTTTTCTCATTCAAGGGGCTGATTTCTGTCAATCCGAATCACCTGGATGTTGCATTGTGGGGACAACTTATTTTCCCAGCAGATCTCGTAGACCTTCCCCTTAATAGAGTCCCTTGTAACATGTTTATCACTGCAGAACCCGAGCACCTTCGAGCCGTGCCTCAGATGTTCCCTGACAGCCAACAGAAACATAGGGTTTCTCATCCCTTCCCCGGGGAGAAGCGCACTAGCACAATGCTCGTGCTCAAGCAGACTTAGCTGTTCCATCAACGCTGTCTCAGCGCAAGGAGGGACTGCAGGGACCCTGCGACGCTGCACGGGAACCATCCCAAGGGCCGACAGCAAAGCAAGATGCTCAGATCACATTGAATTCATTACTCTCTACAACTACCTGAAAGGAGGTTGTAGAGAGGAGGGAGCTGGGCTCTTCTCCCAAGGCACAGGGGACAGGACAAGAGGGAATGGCCTCAAGCTCCGCCAGGGGAGGTTTAGGCTGGACATTAGGAGGAAGTTTTTCACAGAAAGTGTCATTGGGCATTGGAATAGGCTGCCCAGGGAGGTGGTTGATTCACCTTCCCTGGAGGTGTTTAAGGGACGGGTGGATGAGGTCCTGAGGGACATGGTTTAGTGTTTGATAGGAATGGTTGGACTCGATGATCCGATGGGTCCCTTCCAACCTGCTTGTTCTACAATTCTATGATTCTAATTGCTGCCAGAGAAGTGGAAACCCTCCTGAGCAACAGCCACAGCCTCCGATTTCTGCAGGATCCCAATTTCCCTGCTCCCTTTTTCCTCCCCAACCTCTGGCTGTACCAGAATGAGAGATAAATAGCCCCAGCTTGAGCCCAGGCTTTTTAGAGAATTACAGCCTACAGACAGCTTTATAACAGGTCTGAGTCACCAGGGATGCCCGTGACTGCAGGGCTTGGATCCCATTGGCGCTGGGATGGAGCTAGCGGGACCAAGAGCTGCTCAGGGATGAGGAAGGGTGGACACTGTCCTCATCACCACCTGGGAGGGGATGTGCCATGGCAAAGAAAGGACTTGTGCACGAGACGGGGCAGAAGGAGCCAGCGTTGGAGATGGCACCCGTGTGGGTGGCACTGAGTTCCCCCCAAAACCAGAGGTCTGGGATGTTGCTGCTCGAAGTTCTGCCTCCCTGCACGCTATGAGAACCCATCTTCAGCCCTTTCTCCTCTTCCTCACGTGTGTGCCCTTGAAAGCGTCCCTCCCATCAGATCTCTCCCCACGCTGACTTCCCTCCCACATCCTCTCATCCACCCTTTTCTTTTCCTCCTTTCCCCATTTCTTTGTTCCCTCACCTGCTCTTCCCTTCACAAAGATTAAAGCTAATGATTTTTTTTCCCCTCTCTTTGGCAGACTGGAATTACTGGCCTGTACTCCTCCAGAGGAAAAAGCCCATAGCAAGTGCAAATGACATTGCAAATCACCTTTGCACACGTGGAGAGGAGCAATGACAGCTCTGGGAAGGGGAGAGAAGCCTTGCCCCAACCTCAGTCCAAAAATGAGGCAGGGCAATGGCTTGGTTTTCCCATGGAAAAATTAGGTTTTAGGTAAATGAGGCTATAACTCCCTAGAGGTGTTTAAGGCACGGGTGGATGAGGTGCTGAGGGGCATGGTTTAGGGATTGATAGGAATGGTTGGACTTGGTGATCTGGTGGGTCTCTTCCAACTGAGTTATTCTGTGATTCTGTGAATTTCCGGCTAAAATGCAGGAGAAGGTTCTTTAATGGTGAATTTGAGGGTTGGGGGATGTCTAGCCCTGCCTCAGCTGGCCAGCACAGGGACTCCAGCCCAAGCCTGGCTACCTGAGAGGTTAGGGAGGTGGCCACTGACCAGCTCCTGCCTCCAGAAAGAGACGGTGAGAGCACCAGTAGGGCCCTCGAGGCACCAGTGCCAGACGGGATCTCATCTCCCAGTCCCAGCCAAGCACCAAAAGCAGAGCAGAAATGTTGGAGAGGCCCAAGGCCACTAGACAATCCCAGTAGGGATTAACACAGGAGACTTGCAGCCTGGGAAATTCCAAGTTCCCCACACCTACGAGGACCCAAGCTCTCTCACTTCACATCAGCTTCCTTACAGCTTGCAGCAGAGCCGACCCCAACTGATAAATTTACAGCGATGGAGAAAATAAGCACAGGAAATAAGAGGATTCACCTTCTTAAATGTTTAAAGCCTCTTACCAAAATAGGTGCCTGGTGTTGCCATTATAAATGTTGTTCCTAACACCTTCTGATTTCCCCCTTTCCACCTCCCCCACTTTCACACCAAAGTGTCCAACATATTAGGGAACAAAAGGAAGCTGCCTTTTAAATCTCATTCACTCCAGCTCCGTGCCTGATAGATGGCTTCCCCTCTGAAGTTCTGTTTCACATAAAAGCATCTCAGCGCGGTGCTGTAAATCTGGGCTGCATCAGCTTTTATGGGAGGCTGGGTTGGGTCTGCGACTAAATTACCATTTATTTATTTGCTTGCTTCAAATATTAAAAAAAGAAGAAGACTTGCTCCCACTCAGATAGGAGGGTCAGCAGCACTAAATTGTGTTTTGCAAAGGGAACTGGGTGGGGCAGAGCTACCACGGGTTCATCCTCACCAGGAGGAGGTTGAGGTGAGAAGGATGAGCAGGAGCAGCTAACGTGGTCCTGGGAGCTTCATGCCAGCAGCTCCTGACTGCCCAACGAGCTGCTTAGCATGCTTTATGCTCCCCTTAGTCCCGGAATAGTTATATATTAAATAATCAGCACCACTCTCTGAATAATTTTGCATTCAATAACCACCTCCATGGCAGAGAAACTGAGGCACAGAGAGGCATTACTTGCCAAAGGCCATATATAAGGCAGTGGTTGGTGATAAGAAAGGCAAAGGAAGCCTGTATCTCCATCTGACCCCTTTGAGACAACACGTTTGCATCCATTCGAGTGCAACTCGATCTCCAGCAGGTATGCAAGAAAATGGGGAAGGAAAGAAATCAGGTTTGGGATTTAATCATGTGTTTAGCTTTCCTTTCAAGCTTTTCATGCTTTTCAGCTTTCTAACAAATATAAAGGATGTTTCAATCAAAAGGTCAGCTGAACCCAAGACTGCTTCTCTTCGTAATTGACTCTTTTATGCATTCTTTAAGTTATTCTCTCCCAGACATAGAAACCTTGGAGAAAACCATGGAAAACGGCCAAACATTTGGGGTTCCCCCTCTGCAGGGCTCCCTCTGCAAAGCCTCACCTGGTCCTTGCCAGTTCCATCCCCAGGGCCCATCCCGCTGGGCAGGGGGAGATGCCCCAAACCCCCACGGGCCTCCTGGGTCAGACCCAACCCCTCCCTCCCCCCCCAAAACTCTTTACAGCCTCCTGCATCGAGATTGAGGTCCCAAGAAAGAGCTAAACCACACGCATGTTCCCCAGGGAAAAGCCTTCGTCTCCCTCCAGCTCATCACTGAAACAGCAGCTATCCACAACAACCTCACCTCTGCTTCACACGAGCTTTACTGCCCCCTCTCCTAATAATCAACATTGATTTTACTGCCTGCGTTATTATCCCAGTTCGGAGATTTATTTTCTTGTTTTGCATGGCATGGAGACGGATGGTTTATAGCACGAGTCCTTATTTTACGCCTCCCCAGGATAATTATCTTGCCCCGCTGGTGAGCCACGGTGCTTATAACATATTGGAAAATAATCATCAGCTCTCGCACGGAGGCATTTGGGTTACGATCGGGGCACGCAGGGCGAGGACACGGGTGCAAAGGAGCCACTCCACTCGCAGGAAGCCCTCGGGCTTGCTCTCCTTCTACTTATTTCTATCATCTACTGCATTTTAGGCTTCGCCCTCACCCTCCAAAAGCAAAGCGTCACCATCAGCCCTGGGTGTCCAACGCCGGCTGACCCCACGGTGTGACGGGTCTGCCGACCCCTGCACCCAATTAGCAGAACAGACGATGTGAAACACGCACTTGACATTGAGATGATTTAACGTTAATAACCAGGTTTCAAATATTTATTACAATGGCTGTTTTTAATAAATATTTCATGAATACCAATTTTTTTCTTCTCCCTCTCCCCTTCCGTTGCCAGCTTTGTGGGCTTAATTTGCCTTAATGAGGATAAAAATCGCTCTGATAAATTGCTCCTTTGCAAATGCGCACGATGCCAGAGCAACACTTGCCTGAAATATTCGTCATGCGAAGCTGAGCGTCTAGCTACACGATTGCAAACAGACCTTGAGAGCAAGGAGGCAATGGGAACATCCCCCATTTCGCTGTCCCTGGGCTGTGCTGGGCAATGCTGGTCCCCATTGGCACCAAAAGCATCCCATAGAATCATAGAATCAACAGGTTGGAAGAGACCCATCAGATCGAGTCCAACCATTCCTATTAATCACTAAACCATGTCCCTCAGGACCTCATCTACCCATCCCTTAAACCCCTCCAGGGAAGGTGACTCAACCACCTCCCTGGGCAGCCTATTCCAATGCCCAATGACCCTTTCTGTGAAAAACTTCCTCCCAATGTCCAGCCTGAACGTCCCCTGATGGAGCTTGAAGCCAATTCCCTCTCGTCCTGTCCCCTGTCCCTTGGGAGAAGAGCCCAGTTCCCTCCTCTCCACAACCTCCTTTCAGGTAGTTGTAGAGAGCAATGAGGTCTCCCCTCAGCCTCCTCTTCTCCAGGCTAAACACCCCCAGCTCTCTCAGACGCTCCTCATAAGGCCTGTTCTCCAGCCCCTTCACCAGCTTTGTTGCTCTTCTCTGGACAAGAGACGCAAGTGAGAGCAAAGAAGCAGCTTCAACTACATGACAATATAGAGAAGGAGAAGAGATATTGCCTGCTTCTATCTTATACTGAGGAAAGCATCTTTGCAGGGAGAGCTCGTGCCTGTTTATGCCCCGACGGCTGGGAAGTCTTGAGTTAATACGCTGAGGCTTAGCATTAAGAGGTATTGAACTAAAAGCGTTATTGAGCACATGGGGCTAAGCTGAAGCTTTACCCAAAACTAACCCAAACACGCGTCCTCCTCTCCCTGCAGACACCAGGCTGGGGAGATCTTCAGCATCACCAGTCCTGGCCCAGAGCTCTGCCCAGCCCACCCAACCAGCCCCAGGTGGGAAGGACTCACTTGTCCCCAACTCTTCCTTTCCCAAATGCAAAAGGGTTTATTTTAGGAGCTTGGCTGGCTTGGCCAGCTCAGCAAACAGTATCTAGGTTTCTCTTCTCCACTATTTATGTTGCGAGCAGACATGGGAGACAATTAGAAGCTGTATAATCAGCAGTGCCAGGGGCAGGGCTTTCATGTGCACGACGCTTGGGGACTCTCAGGAGGGGTTATTACCATACGAAGCATCCTTGGCTCAGCTTTGCTCAGCCCCAGCTTTATGCCCCCCTCTTCCAGCCCCCAAACTGAGAGGAAATCCAAGAGGGATGTGCAGAAAAAGCCACAAAAGACGCTTGAGAAGCAGAACTTCACTTTGTCTTTCGCTGCCTTTTCATTTCTTTTGATGTTTGATTTTCCTTCTCTCCTTAGTTTTATTTATTCTTCTCTCTCTCTCTCTCTTTTTTTTTTAAGGCACTTTTTGGTGCATATTACAACCCTCCAGGCTTCTCTCCATGCACGGTGCCCTGTTCAGGTTGCTGCAGAAAGCATCCCTCTTGCAGAAATGTGAGAAATAAATCCCATCCTATGGCCAAGAGCCCACACAATCCCACTCGATGGTGCAAAATTCAGCACAAGGAGGACATGGATCTGTTGGAGCGAGTCCAGAGGAGGCCACGGAGATGATCTGAGGGCTGAAGCACCTGCCGTACATAGACAGGCTGAGAGAGTTGGGGCTGTTCAGCCTGGAAGGCCATGGGGAGACCTTAGAGCAGCTCCCAGGACTGAAAGGAGTTCCAGGAAAGCTGGGGAGGGGCTCTGAATCAAGGAGTGCAAGGACAGGATGAGGAAGAATGGTTTTGAGCTGAAAGAGGGAAGATGGAGATGAGATATTAGGAAGACATTTTTTACACTGAGGATGGTGAAACCCTCGCCCAGGTTGCCCAGGTCGGTACTGGAGGCCCCATCCCTGGAAATACTCAAGCTCAGGCTGGATGGGGCTTGGAGCAACCAGAAAGATCTCCAAACTCTTTTCCTCCCCCAGACACTTTCTGGGTTCTTCAGTGACCCTTGTTTTGTGCTCTGCTCCCTCCATCCTAGACAAACATCAGGCAACTAAAAAACCTCCACATTAACCAAAGCAACTCAATTCTTCCTCAACCGCAACAGCTGCTTCTTGCAAGAGCAGCAATTTTATTATCCTGCTTAATTCCAGATTGAATTGTGTGGAATCAAGAATATTTTCTCCAGTTTTCTTCCAGAAATCTCCCCTCGCAGCAAACCCAAAGGGAGAAAACATTTTTATACCAACCAAAATAAAAAGGAATATGAAACCAGTGGAAAGCAGAAGAGATTTCCTGCCCCTCCCTTGGGAGTTCATTTCAATAATCAGGAAGTTTCGAGTGGAAAAGAAGAGAAAATAAAATCTTCATATTCCAGAAAGTCCTTCCAATGGTGCAGAGGTGAAAAATTCAATGGGACCTTTGCCACACTTGGTAAAAAAAAGCATCGAGTTGATGGGTATTTGGGGCCATGATTGTGAATAGTTTTGGAGAGATGGAGCAGAAACCGAGCAGCTCGGTTTTAATGAGAATTACCTACAGAATGGTACTTTTACCCACTCAGCAATTCAGTTATTCTAATGCCTTACATTTCCCCCCACCCCAATCTCCCTTCTACCAGGTGTGCAGAAAGTTCCCAAAAAAAATATCAATTGGGAAATGTCAGAATGAAAAATCTCAGCATTTCACTTCAAAGCAAAGCGTTCTGCTTCAAAATGTCGGCGTTTCATAATTCAATAAGCCGATTTGAAGCATCTTATCTGGCAGTCCTCGGTCAAAAATGGGAAAATTGACTTTTTCTTCCAACAGTTTGGGTAAATCCCTATATTTTCTTCGGTACATTTTTAGTCACATCCAGTCGCCTGTTGTTTTAATGATATCTCTGCTGTGTCTCCTTATAGAAAATCTTTTCCTGCTTAGGAAGCAGGAGTTTGTCTCCAGTCAAATCCTACCATACTTTGGCCAAAAGCACTAAAAAAGCTTTAATCTTCCTAAAAAAACGCCCCCCCCAACATAAGAATGCCATTTATTGCTTAGGCAGGAGAGTGTTTAGGACTCCTTTTCATTGCTCAGCAGAACAGTTTGATTCTTGGCCTGTCCCAAGGCACTGGGGGATTAAACATGACCAGTAAACCCAGTTTCATGGTTTCTAACAACAATGTGCCGATGCCCATTGCAAAAAAACCCACTTAGAAACACTAGTTTGCAGCAGGCTTACATCTCGGAGATGATCATTACGCAAACTAGACCCTTCATGGAGGGAAAAATCTGTTTTAAAAAGCTTTTATAAAGCCCAGTCTTGCAGTCTAACAGCCAACACCTTCCCCAGACAAGCTCACACACACAAGAGAACTGCAACGACAGCAGCCAGGACCTGCACCCCTGCCTACAGGCAGCAGCATCCCAGGGTCTCTCTCCCCATGGTAATGACAGTTCACCTTAAAGCAAGATCCATGCGGGGAGGCCCTGGCCCAGGTTGCCCAGAGCAGTGGTGGCTGCCCCATCCCTGGAGGGGTTCAAGGCCAGGTTGGATGGTTCTTGGAGCCCCTGATCCAGTGGGAAGTGTCCCTAACCATGGGTTGGAACTGCGTGGCCTTTGAGGTCTTTTCCAAGCCAAACCATTCTATGACAACTCAAATATTTTTCCACCAGAGGCAAGACGATTACCTGAACGGAGCATTTCTGCATAGGCATGCGCCCTGGGAAAATGTGTGTTATACTTGATAAGCTCATCGAGATTCTAATCTTACAACAAATAAGGCATGGCATCCAGATGGACGGTATTACAAGAAAATCAATATTGATTATTAGGAGCAAATATGGAGGATATAGCTGACAGATAAAAATCCTTTTAAGATCTTGCGAGAAAAATGACAGTCAGATACTACAAATATGGCAGAGCTGATTCAACAGCTTAATCACCGAGTCAATCAATAGGGAGTTTGGGCAAAGTTTGTAGAGTTGCAGAAACCGCAGCCTGAGAGAAAACAGAGCAAAGGTGCATTATTGTACAGAGTCACGCTGAGTGGAACACCAGAGGGGAACCTGGAGGGTCTGGCTTTCTGAATATCTGCTCCATGGACCATCTGGAGAGCAAAGCCAAGTCTGTAGGTGCCACAGGTTGAAGGAACAACAGGAACGAGCGTTAGGCAGGCACAGTGCAGGAGGAGTCACTGGTCCTCCATGTGGCATAAGCATACAAGTGTATATCCACATAAATCATCTGGTGATAGTATTTGTGTGGCAGACTTCAGGGATGTGCTCCCCCTTCTTGAGTTTAAACTTGACTTGGGGGAAGAAAAGGAGTTTCACTGCCTGGTGCCAACTGCACAGGGACTAAATGGGATTTTTCCTTCCTTTGCAAGCACCTGTTTTTCTCTCTGGGCACAGAGGCAATAACACAGCAGCAAAGCACTAAGCAGAGTTTGCTCAGAAATCACAGAATTGGAAAGATCTTTGAGATCATTGAGTCCAACTATACCTGTCCACTACCAAGCCATCCCTGAGCACCTCATACACGCGTCTTTTAAACCCCTTCAGGGATGGGGACTCAACCACCTCCCTGGGAATCCTCTGCCAGTGCCCTTTTGGTGAAGAAATGTTTCCTGCTATCCAATCTGAACCTGTCCTGGTGCAACTTGAGGCCGTTTGCTCTTGCCCTGTCAATGCAGGGTCTCCTCCAGGATGGCAGGTGGCATTTCAGAGCCGGGCATTTCACATCCTTGGTTACTGAGCCTTGGGAATCAAACTGCTGCATCACCCTCCTGCCTCACTCCACACAAGTCATGTATTCCGCTGGCACACAACACACGCACACACTGAGTGCTCTCCCTCCCGCTGCACCCTGCTTATCTTTTCATTGGGTTCTGTTGTTATAATTATTAATAATTCATTTTTGCAAAGGAGTCATCCTGCCCAGCTGCATCCCGACCGAGCGGTAACTCCCCCTGCGAGCAGTAGCGGGGGGAGCGCTGTGCCCGGGAACCACACTCATTACGTTTGTATCGATGCCCTTCCACCTCCCCGGCACGCCGCGACAATTCAGAGGCACAGACCTTCGCGGCGTGAGCGAATGGGGTTTGTCAGTATTCAGTGTGTTACAGGAGAAAGCGTAATGTGTTCTGGCAGTCAATCGAATATGACATGATAATGAATGTTAACATCATGTGCACCCCTTTGCCAACAGAGGGGAAAGTCATGTTAGATTACAGCTAAACACGGTGCCGGTGTGAATGCCGTCTGCCTCTCTCACTGCGTCCTCTCCCGTTCTCCAGCATCGGTGTTTGCTCACGACTTGCTCGCCATCCTCTCGCTACCACCCAGGAATCACACAGCAAGGGATGGGCTCTAGCAAGCACCAGTCTTTGGCCGCCACCCACCAGCAAGCCCCAAAACCATGGGATTCCACTTGAAAGGATTCATCCAGAGCACTTTGCTCAACCTGCCTTCAGCAAGAAGCCAGTTCAAGGTTCCAAAAATATCACAGAAAGGCTTCTTCTGAGCCAAATCCTGTGCAATCCTCCCTCTGCAGGAGTGTGGTGCTACTCAGGACCACGTAGCACTGATGATGCACTGGATGCTCCTCAGGACTTACACTCCTGATGCAAGAAAAGGGTCTCACATGCTGAAACCAGTAGCAAAGTGTCCCACGATCATAGAATCACAGAACGGGTTGGGTGGTTAACAACTACCAGTTCCTCAGTCTGTTCTCATACGGGAGGTGCTCCAGCCCTTGCATCATCTTTGTGGCCTCCTCTGGACCCGTTCCAAGAGATCCATGTCCTTCCTGTGCTGAGGGCTCCAGAACTGAATCCAGGACTCCAGGTAGGGTCTCACAATGACCCAATGCAAGTGCCAGACTGATGGAAATTCAAAAGTTAAGTGCTTTTGGTCACACACCCTCTCCCAGTGAGAGATAGATCATGTCCTGGGAAGCCAAATTCCCCAAGTCTTTATGAAACAGGTTCCCTAGCAAAGATGTTGTTACTCAAATAATGAAAGAAACAATTAGAGAATCTGGGGCTTTTTTGCCTGTCAGATTCCAAACACAGGGACTTGCCTTTCTCAGAGCATTGTGGGAACAGGGAGCCTCAGCCGCCTGCCCAACACGCTTGGTCCCACCTGATCCGTCACCTCCTTGTTCCCGGCTCCCGCAGTTACACTTAAGGTAAAGCAGCAGCTGAAGTGGGAAAACAAACAATAGCAATCAAGTGGCTCTAACACAAGCCATGTTCAAGGTGCCGAGCTGATGAAGCTCCCCACTTCATCGCTAATTGGGACAGCTGCTTAAAATAAAATAATGCCACCTAATCACCAAGAGATCATTCAGTGCATGGAGGAGGGACCAGGAATGTGCTCAGAGACTGATGCTGCTGGAGTTGGTATCTTAAAGCCACATTAAAGGAAGCAGCACCAGAGTTGAGCTCTTTCTTTTCAGTATTTGGGCTTTTTATCTGAAGATTTATATGCAGAAAAAGCAAAACTTGCTCCGCAGACACCCAGTCTGCTACAACAGCTGGTTTCTTTGGGATTGATGGGATGCAGCACTGCTCCCTAACGCCGCAGCAACACACGGTAGACCCGGTGGTTCCCCCCACTGAGGACCTTGAATAACCCAGCGGCCCGGCTGCAGACACACCGTGTTGCAGACACATTAAGAGACACGCTGCTCACATTGCAGATGCATCGATCACGCCAGTCCCTGTGCAGGGACACACTGATATCATACCACATCTCAGGAGATGAGTTAGATAGATCAGAGCTAACCCTTGGAGGACGCTTTGCCCTCTTAGCTTCAAGCAAAGACCAAAGCTGCTTCCTGCCTTATTGGAGATAAAGACTGAACTACAGCCGTGGCAAGCAGTGATCCCTGCAGGGTGAGGATACCTGCAAGGCAACCTGGGCCAGGCTTGGGGATACCTATCTCCTACTCAGCTCCTGTGCCGTGGTCCTAGCGTCCTTTCCAGACCTTCCAGTGCCTCCACAGCCCTGCCATCCCAGCACCTACACCTCAGCCTGCCCCAGTGTATTACCTGCACACCACAGATGCCCTCAGCAGCGAGGCTTTTCATCCCAGCTATAGTTTCAGCAAGGAACAACCTAAATCATAGCATCCTAGAATGGTTTGGGTTGGAAGGGACCTCAAAGCCCATCAAGTTCCACCCCTGCCATGGGTAGGGACACCTCCCACTGGATGCGGTTGCTCAAAGCTCCATCTAACCTGACCCCGAACACCTTCAGGGATGGGGCAGCCACAACTTCACTAGGCAACCTAAGCCTCCCCACCCTTGGTGTGAAGAACTGCTTCCTAACGTCCAATCCAAATGTTCCTCCTCCTAATTTAAAGCCATTCCCTCTCAACCTGTCACTCCAAGCCCTTGTAAAAAAGCTTTCTCGTCGCCCCTTTCAGTACTGGAAGCTGCTTGAAGGTCTCTCCAAAGTCTCCTCCTCTCCAACTGAGCAACCCTAACTCTCTCAGCCTGTCCTCACAGCAGAGGAACTCCAGGCTTCAGATCATCTCTGTGGCCTCCTCTGGACTCATTCCAACAGTTCCATATCCTTCTTTGGTTGAGAATTCTGGAACTGAACACAGAAGTCCAGGTGGAGTCTCACAAGAGCTGAGTAGAAGGCTAAAATCACCTCTCTCTCCTGCTGGCTGTGCTTCTTTGGATGCAGCCCAGGATACAGTCAATCTCAGATAAGTCTATCCCAAACCACAGCCTCACCAGCACACCCCATCCATCCCTAAGCATCCTCCATCACCCAATCGTGGCTCATACACCCAGCAAAAACACCACCAACAAACTTTTAGCCAACTTTGCTGGAGCTCAGCCGGGAGCCAGCCATTCCCTGTGCCATCGGCGCGATCCACCCGTGGCTGCCGGCTCAGTGGGCGTGAAGGGGCTGCGCAGAATACAAATGGACCCTTTCACTTAGCAGGAGGCAGGTAATTTCTTTTGTCCCCGCTGATGCATTATTGATTGTGATGAATGTCAGAGCAGGAGCCTGTTCCAAAAGCCATTAAACAATAATTTCATCTCCGGAGGGTAATTGATTGTCAGAGGGAGCAGCTTTGCTAGTTGCAAGGTGGCGGTGATGGGGAATGTTTGTATTTGGGTGGAGACAGAGGGAGTCTTGGGCAAACTTCATGATTTATTAATCAGACATGGAAAAAAGATTTGGGAGAGTGAGTGCGCCACAGAAAAAAAAAAAAAAATAAAAAAATGCCGAAATCTTCCAAGCCACTGGGCAAAGGCAAAGATTGCTGAGAGCTGGGCTCAGCCCAGCCTGGGCAGGCAGCATCGCTCCATCATACTTTGAAGGACGCCTCTCATGGCACTGGTTTAGGGGCTGCTCAGCTCCAGCACTGCTGAGCCGCCACCACAGTCCTTATTCCAGTCCGTAGCCCACATGCTAAATTGCTTTTCTGTTGCACCTCATCTCTTGCCCTGCTTCTCTGCTAATGCACTGCCAACACAACCTATACAGCAAGCAACCTGCACCCAAAACCCCCCAGCTCTCCACTGCCAGATGCTCCATTGACCCCAGTTTGCCTCACGAGTGCACACATTTCACCGATTTCAGACAAAATTTAAGCCTATGTCACATCCCCATGAGTAGGAGCAATGGAAGAACCAGGAGCAGCAGGTTCTGGATTTGGGAGCTGGGATTGGATTTGTACTTTGGGGCATCGAGCTGGAGAAGCAGCTTCAGCCACCGTGCAGAGAGGGGAGAAGGAGAAGGACACCTTGTCTCAGAGAGGGGAACAAGAGCCCAATGGCCTCAAAATCGATTGTCACTGAGCATGAGGGCTCAACAGTCCTTTAGCAACACTGAAGGGAGACATGGCCCTACAAAGAGACAAGACAGCTCTTCTGTCCTCACCATGAACAGACTTCCAGGAGGACACGATACAATGTGGTGCGATGATGTATACATCCTGTGTGTCCATCTGTCCGTCCACCAGTGCCGGAGAAGGGCGGTGAGGGACAGTGATGGGAGCAGCACCCTCACTCTGCCTCTTGCAGCAGGCATGGGAGAGAAAAATCCTGCTGTCAGGAGGAGAGAGGGAGTTTATCAGTCTCCTGTGCGGCATGTGAGAGGTGGATTTATCATGGATTTCCCTTTCTCCCATGCTTTATTTGGCAGTTCATTATCTTGTCAGCTGGAACCGGCCAGCTCCCCTGGCACACTCCATCACTCGCGTGCTGCCACGCAAACCCTTGTAGGAGCCATGGAAAAAAATCAGGTAAAATTCCCCTCCGGACCACGTGAAGGCCACATCTCACCTGGAAGAGGATGGTCCCCTGTTCCTGGAGAACAGGTTAGAAGAGGGGATGGATTGCAGTTGGGGGGCATTTGCTCCTCATTGGCTGTTCTGTCCCATCTCTGCACCACAGAAGCATTTCTGCATCAAAGTGGGAGAGGGCATCCCTAAACCCAGCCGGTGCTTTCAAGTAGAGACTGCATTTTTGTTTCTTTGGTTGCTTTTTTTATCTAGAAACACCTAGTTCAGTACAAAAAGGAGAAAGGAAGTCTCATCCTTTGCATGCAAAAACACAGCACTGCTGAAACAACACTTTTAAACACTCTCCCCATGACAGGCTAGTTTGAAAAATACCCAAACCACAAAACAAGTTTAAAATTATAGTCCTTTCAACTGTACTAGACAATGCCTTTTGCCTTCGTATCGACCGCAAGGCCTGGAAATATTCCTAACAAAAAAAATAGGAGTCTCTCCCTTCACAAAACTCTCAAAGAGGCAAAAACTATCAGTGAAATGTCTACTCCAGGCAGGAAAGAATAATTTTTAAAGCTGCAGTTCTGCTCGATGCTGAAGTCATCATCTTCAGCCAGTATGAGATGGGTATTGTGGTTCTGATGCTTCAGACACTTGATGATACTCCTGGCATCAAAAGCAAACACAGGGCTGTTCTGCCAGCTCTCAAGTCAATATATTTCAGAAGATGGACCATGACCCAAGACATGAGCCTAGATCTTTCAAGCTAAAAGCCTGGCCAAACCGAGCCAAGCAGATCATATAAAGTACCCTGGCAAGGAGCTCAGTAGTCCATCTCCTGTCCATGAGCTGCTGTGGTGTCCCATTTGCCAGGTACATTTAACAGGATGCATTCAGCACTGGAACAGACCACATATGGTTGCAATTGGTATGTACAAGCAGGTGGCCATCCCAATCATTCACATATTTATAAGCTCTGCTCTGCTCTCATGAGGCCCCACCTGGAGTCCTGTGTCCAGCTCTAGAATCCCCAACAGAAGAAGGATATTGAAATGCCGGAATTGGTCCAGACGAGGCCACGGGGATGACCTAAATGCTGGAGCACCTCCTGTTCAAGGATAGGCTGAGAGAGTCAGAGTAGTTAAGTCTGGAGAGGAAAAGGCTGCAGGGAGACCTCGGAGCAGCTTCCAATATTGAAAGGAGCTCCAAGATAGCTGGGGAGAGGCTTTCTAGAAGGGCCTGCAGGGACAAGACAAAGGGGAAAGGTTTTAAATTGGAAGGAGGAAGATTTAGATTAGACATTAGGAAGAAATTCTTCACAGTGAGGGTGTGGAGGCCCTGGTCCAGGTTGCCCAGAGCAGGGGTGGCTGCCCCATCCCTGGAGGGGTTCAAGGGCAGGTTGGATGCGGCTTGGAGCCCCTGATCCAGTGGGAGGTGTCCCTGCCCAAACCAGGGGTTGGAACTGGATGGGCTTTGAGGTTCTTTCCAACGCAAACCATTCCATGATTGTAGGATTCTACCCTGTTTGCTGCCACAAGAATCCCCACACTAACCAAGGAGGCATCAGCTGCATTACCAGCCTCCGCTCCTACGGAGGACACAGACAGTTCCTCAACTTTCAGAACCAGACCTTGAAAAAGTTTAGTACAAATCTTCTGTGTTTATTTGTTTTCATTTACCTTCTCCATTACTTTTTCCAAGATCAATACCATTATTTGAATAAAAATGCACTATGTACAAGAGCAAATGCCATACAGAGAATACCAATTGAACACGCTGCCTTGAAGTGAAGCCACTGAGGGAGAACGTAATTCTCCGAGGGAGCAAGAGGCCATCAAACCCTGGTACTGGCACACTACTGAGCCACACTCCTTACAGAGCAGGGAAGGGAACAAAGGAGAAAGGAAAACAAAGAACTGAATCCCAGCTTCAAAGGCCTCCCCATTTCAAAGCCTTGCGCGAACATTAACTGACTTGTCTTCCCAACACCTCTTTGTGGCAGGCACTATTATTTTCTGTACCAGAGGATCAGTTTGGTTCAGGCTCCAGCTTTGGAGGCTCTGCAGATTGGAGTTGGCGCATCTAATGCTGCTTCAGCATTAGAGTGAGCAGTGGGTTCCCTGGGACCGAGCTCCTCTTCCTTGGGAGTCAGTGGCTTCTGGCAAGGTAGAGAAGGGGCAGTGCAAGTGGTTTCTTCATCATCCTGAACATTCAGATTTATTAAGCCACTATAAATGACACAGTGGATCTCATCTGGAACAACATCCATCCTCATGGTAAGTCCTTTCAGACCAAGCCCAAAACATAGAATCATAGAATCATAGAACAACCAGGTTGGAAGGGACCCATCAGATCATCCAGTCCAACCATTCCTATCAAACACTAAACCAAGTCTCTCAAGACCTCATCCTCCCGTGCCTTAAACACCTCCAGGGAAGGTGGAACTAAAAGGGTACTCTCCTGCTTACAGGAGGGCACCAGGGCCCACCTAAGGAGACATGTGCACACCTTCCCACCACCTGTACCCAAACCCTCTCTCCTTACCCTCAATACGAGCAGGGAAATGCTCAGCCACAGTCCCAGCCCAGAGCTCCTCTCCCAATCATCCTCTACAGCCATCCCAACCCGCAGCTCAGCTTAAGAAATCAAAGCACGGCGACTTGAAGCACTGCTTGTAGCTTAGCTTTTGCTGCTGCTCTTAACCTGAGTGACCTTTCCGGCTCTGCCCTGCCAACACAGAGGAAAACAAGCCACTTGACAGGCTCCCTTCTGCTCCCAAAGAGCATTTCTGCAGGGAGGGAAGATCAAGGAAAGCACCAGCTCCCTGTCTAAAAGATGAGGAGATATATTCCTGCTGACATTCAGTGCTACCAACATTTTATGAGCTTTGGAATCCAGTTAGTTAGCCAATATTTTACTTAGCTCCAGTTTAGATTTGAAAACTTGACCTTCTCTGGGTGCACGACTGCATTGCATTTCACTCAGCCCCATTCAGCTGAGCGAGCCAAGTACCAGATTATTTATCCCATCGTTTCTATTGTTGCACTGTTATTTGTTCATTTGTACTGTTCAAAAATCAATAAAAAGCTGGGGCTCCCTAAACAGACACTTAGGGCACCCGCATGGCTCTCGAAGGCAGTTATTACATATAGCAAGAGGCAAAAGACCCAGAGCAACTCTCCTCCTAGCCAGAAAGGCTGTAAATCAGGACACAAAGCAGCCTTAACACTTCTCCTATTGTTGAGGGGATAGAAAATTGTTTTTCTCCTCTGAGCAGGGCAGCAGTTTGGATGCCCAGATGCAGATCTGAGCCCCTCTGGACACAAAAGCCCTTTACTGGGGAAAAATTACCACTGTTTGATGATGGGAAAAGGACCAAGGACAGAGCAAGGCATCAAAAACATGCATAGACCACGCAGTGCAGACACCATAGACACCAGTTCCCTGATCACATCCTAGCAGGACAAGCATGTAGTAGGTGAGCAGCCGCTGTTCCCCTCCTCACGCCGCCTGCCTAAAGTAATAACAGCTGAAACAATTGCATTTTAATAAAGAAAGCTGATTTAGTTTGGTTTATTCATTAACAAAAGCGAGCAAACGCCGATCAGGAATGATTTATGCCCACAATTTGCAAAATTATTTCTCTATTGATCAGTGCAGGTTTGTTTTCTTGTAGGTTTGGTCAATTAGAGGGAATAGCACTCAGGTGGGCAAATTAATCAGTCTTAAGTAGAGCTTCCCTACGGAGAGAGACTTGGCAAGCCCTGGTGCTGATGCAAACCCTCCCCGAGCAACCCCTGCTGCGCTGAGCTTTATCCTTGCAAAAAGCCAGACCAAGATTTTCAGCATCATCTCTGAAACTCAGTTTCAGAGGGAACTGAGATTCTCTCTGCTTCTCATTAAAAGCAGAGTGATTCAAGACCCGCGAGGCTTTCTTTCACAGGCTTGCACCTGTCTTATGCACCCATCTCAACTCAAGCAGTCCCTTCTCCTGTATTTTTGGACACACAGTCCCTGTGATGGAGAACAGCACCAGCCCATGAGCAGAACAAAGGGAAAGCACCACAAGGACCACATAGTGATTGAGCAGCATCGCTTCACACTGCCCAAAATACAGATGCCAACCCAGGACAGAGAGCAAGGATGGCAGGAAAAGCAGATTGCTATCTCCCACATGGTCATTGCTGCACAGTGGTGAGACCCAACTCCTCTGTCAAAGGCAAAGGGAGTAGGCACATGTCTGCCAGCAAATCCTCCCAGTGTCACTTGATGTGGTCCTGCCATCCGCTCCCCATCCTGCCCTTGTGCAGAGCTGATGGAGAGGGCTCTGCGCTCCCCTTATCTGCTCCAGCGCAAAGTCAGGCAGCAACGCCAGCCGAGAGGGGCTCAGGCAAGCCCACGCTGAAGCAGACAGCGTGTAATCACACAGGCTCATCTCTTTACCAAAGCAAGCTTTTAAGGACCATTTAAGGCACTTTCCTTAATCTCAGCATTCACAGCAGAACCCCATAAATCACAGAGCAACTCCCCTACCGGCATCCACAGCACCGCTCCCTGCAAACTCCGCTCTCCCCAAGTTTTTCCCCGTGCTGGAGAGAAGCATCCCTGCTGGTGTCCTGAACCTCGCCATGAAAAACACGCTCAGGGCAGAGTCCCTGCCTGTGCACACCAAGTGATGTGCAGCGTGGATGCAGAGCTGACCCCGCGGGCGCAGCCCGCGAGGAAGAGGGCTTGTCTCCGTCTTTGCAAATGTCAGGGCCTATTCTTTCTTGAATGAGATATGCATGTGGCAGTGTGATATTAAATTACAAGTCAAATAGTACAAAGGCTTTTAATTACACGCCAAACACAAGCTGCTGTCAGAGAAGAGACACCGGGCTCGATGGCCCATCAGGCTGTTCCGCTCTGGCAATTCCCATCTACCCGGTAAAAGTCCAGGAAATTGGATCGGTAATGGGAACGGGGGCCTTTCACCTCCAGACCAGCCATTCAAATCCAGCCCAGAAGGGAGAGGGAAAGTCATTACTAATCTGACGGCTGGGCTGCAGTTGGTGTGAAATGAGTCAGTGGGTCTGCAAGCCCCGAGGAGCCCAAGACATGGGTTGCAGAGACTCTGAGCATCATGGGTTTGATGGCACAAAACCAGAGGAGGTGGGACAGAGTATCTCCCCAGCTCCCTGCAACCAGGTCCCATCAGTGGCAGCCAGGAGGGATGCTGCAGACCCTCGCTCCCAGAACACAGGCCCCAGATCAGTCCTCCTAGATGGGTTTAGAATCATAGAATCACTACATTGGAAAAGACCCACTGGATCATCGAGTCCAACCATTACTCTTAGCAGCATCCCATCCCCTCCCTCTCTTACAGAAAACTCTCAAAGCATTTACACTCCTCTCCCAGCAAGCACACCGCAAGCGGTTTGGTTTACCAGAGATGAAGAGTACACTTTGATGCCGGCTGTTTTTAACAGCCTCTCACTGCAAAATCAACCCTTCTTCAATTGATGTGGTTACACCCTCGCACCCCCCAGGCAGTGGAGAAGCGTCGCTCTCATCATGAAGGGCAAAGCACCACGGCACTGAGACAGGAGGGATCTGACCGCCACACCAGGACTTTGCGGCGGAGCCAGGTAGCAAACGGAGAGTCTGAATCTCAGCCGAGTCCATTAACAACTCTCCTCCCTGCTCCATCTCCCCTCGCCTGCAAACAGCAGGGCTCATAACGGGGAAGGCGAGATGAGAGGAGTCAAGATGCAAACTGCAAAAAGAAAAGAAAAGGCAGCCGAGTGCCATTGTTCCTGGGCATGTTACACGAATCCACGCGTCACCCGCTTTGGTACCCAGGCTGTCGCATCTGCAAGCCCTGCCTCCAATCTGTAAGGCTAATTTGTTCAACAGCTTTGTTCTCCCTTGGGAACGGGGTCGTCGGTCACAGAAGATTGATTAAGCTTTTGGTGAATCAACATTAATGAAAATCAGCACTGTCTAATGAGTGGGTTTTATGGCAGCCCCATAAAAAGCGTTAGGACAGGTAAACAAACCAACAGCTGGGCAAATCAACAAGGCGCCAGCCTCCCCAAGCCCCTCGTCCTCCTTGGGCCCCTCCAGCATGGGAAGAGCCAGCTGCCAGCCGGCAGACAGGGACCTTCCCAGCGTGTCCCCGGGGACGGGATGCTCGTACAGGCTGCGCTCGCCTCTGCCAGTCTCTCACATTTCTGCAGACTCATCTTCAGTGCAAGCTGTGTAAGATTACACCCCCAGTCAGCCCTTGCTAGAGAGACGAGCTGAATGAATTAATAGCTCCAGATAGCGGGAATTTCTAGCCTGGGAATGGGATCCTTTCATCACTTCCTAAACCCCTCCTGCCCTGTAGGGTAAATTCAACTAAAATCACACGAGAGTTTTCTTTTTGCAAACTCGCTCCTTGCAAAACAAACCAAAAGTAATAATAAAAGGCTACCCTGAGCAGAGTATTTTGTTTCTGAAGGCCAGTGCAGCCAAAAACCTGCTTTAGGGCAAGCAGCATCAGCAGAGCCATGCTGGGTCAGTCCAAAAGCCTCCCTCGATCCCCTCAGGACCCCAAAATCGTGCTTGATCGGGAGAATCGCAGGTAATAAATTGATGCCTCCTGCCAGCCTTTGGCTGTGGCATCAGGGCTATAATCTCCCGGCTGCAAGACAGGCCTTGCTGTAGCACAGAAGTGCCTGGCAGAGGTTTCTGTTTCTTCCTAAGGCGCTTTAGCACTTCAGGTTTTCTGAGCCAAGCTTTAGAGGGTCCAGATCTAAATGGGATGATCGCAGGAGGCTTCTTGTTACAGGACATCATTAAAAATAATGTATGTGCTTGAACTGCAGTCAGCGGGGCCTTGCCAGGGATGAGCGAGGGGAAAGGCAAGCCCTCTGATCTCAGAGAGAGAGAAGAACCTATTAAAAAGGAATTTATCCTCTTGTATAGAGCCATCACACGGTTGGAAAGCCCTGGTCTCTGCCTCCAGGCTCTTGTACCTTTCAAGGACAGAAAAACTCCAGGCTTCAGCCCTTCAACTGTATTTGAATATTTAATTTTCGAAAAATTAGCTCTTTTACTGCTTTGGCACCAATTTATTTGACCAGGAGAGTCAAGTCGCTGACAACTCCTGCAGTTTTAGCTCAGTGACAGGTTCGTCCCCTTGAAGCACCAGCTCAAGTCATACTAGTGGGATGAAAATAATCGCTTTTGTTAAGTATACGCACACCGAGAGTGTTCTAAGGCGAGTCAGAAAGCCTTGCTAGGGTTTAACAGGGAAAAAATGTGCAAGACACCCAGCTGGGAATTCCCTCCTTGTCAGTGGGATGACAGGGAGGAAGCAGCTCAGGGATTTCTCTCTGAGCATCCCTCCTGTGCAGCACCATTGGCGGCACCGCCAGCACCAACATGAGAAACGTCAGCCGCCTTCTGCACCAGAAAGGCTCCTGCAGACATCACTGCAAGCCCCACACGGCTATAAAACCCTTGGGACTGCAGCAGGAGTCGCCGCAAATCTTAATTGACAGAAATAAACCTATTATCGATAGGAACCAAGCCAGGTGAGAAGCAAGCGTGAGCTCCTGTGCTGCCCTGGACCCAACTCCATTATGCTCCACTCCTCCTCCTAACCCCAATCCTCCCCCGAGGAGCGCACCCAGCAGCGGATCCATTGCTCATCTCCCCCAGCTCCCACTCCTCCTGCCACTGCTGAAAGCCAGCAGCGTAATCCTTGTACGGCATAATATTTTTATCGATGCCACGAGTTCCCGTGCACGCAGCCCCTTGTATCTTTTTGGTCTTGGCAATGTATTATTCATGTGCTCCCTTGTTCCTGTACACGCCAAGAAAAACGGAGAAAGATTAATTCCGAGGGAAAAAAAAATAAAATAAATAAGCAGGCTTGCTTTTCTCTTTTTTTTTTTTGAAGGACTCCAATCCATTCAAAGAGCTGCCTTCTCCAAGCCTCCTGTGTCACTGCTGATTGAGTTTCTCCTCTCTTCAGCTCCCGGTGCTGTTAGAGTATCTTGTCTCCTTAGTATTACTGTCGCACTTCCTTTTCATATGCTTGAAATATATACTATTGTGTTCCGACTTTTAGTTTTTGTGCAGAGATCCCTTTCATGTCTCATCTTCTGTAAGGTCCTTTTTTCTTGGCAGTCAAGTGCATGAATGTTTGCTGCCAGGAGATTTTGCTTCTATTGTATTCCAGACATATTAGAATATATTTTTTTTTTGTTCTATATTGTCTGTGAGGTGTTCCACGGGTATTTTTTCATGCTAGCATGACTTTTTCCACATGGATGCCGCCTGCCTCGCTCTTGCCCCTGCATCCATGAGAGCAGCATCCTCAAAAATGAGAACGCGAAGGGGGGAGAGGGCAGGGAGATGGGGCAGCGCTGCTAAGGGGCAGCACTGAACTCATTCTCTTTCCCCACACTCCACGTGGGTTTATTGCCACGGTCCCTTTGTAGAAGTGGGATACCCAACAGCAGAGCGGCTCATACCAGGTCAGGCTGCAAATAACACCAAAGAAAAGCAACTGGGTATTTATGTCCCAGGAAAGGACTTTTCTGCTAATCATGACCTAAATTGCTATGGGATTGGGGGTTTTGGCTGCTGATGCTACAGTGAGTTTTGTCTGTCTTGCAGTGCAGGAATGTGCATTTTGGTTTCTTGGCAGTGTCAAACCTTCGCTCTTCCTCTGCCTGGAAGTCCTTTCTGCAGCTCAGCCTGCTCAAGCTCTGCTCTTCCTCACATCCTACACCCACCCCTCTGGGTCAAGGGAAAAAAAAAACTCTGTAACCCAAATAAAACTCCTTTATCAGCCTACACGGCTCCACCACCGCAATCCAATCGCACCTCAAAAGCAACAGCCTCAACACACGGGGTGTGTTTCTAATCCTTCTGTCCTCCAGAAGTGAAAACATCAGAAAATCCAGAGTTTATACAGCTTCAAACAACTCCACTGGGGGCCTAAGGACTGTACAGCTTCTGGAGAGATTAGTTCTCCAGTAACACGCTTGTGACCAGGCTTTCTGATCTCTATCAGCATCCCTCGAAGAGCAGCTCCTGTTTCCATTTGTTCTTTGGACCCCTCTCCTCAACTCTTTGACTAATTATAGTTTGTTGGTTGTTATGGCAACTATGGATTTCTCTCGGCATCCAAATCTCATGATTTGGCTGCAAAACGAAACACTGGACGAATACAAATAGAGTTTTAAATCCTTTTTGCTTGCTAGCCTTCCTGGTAAATCCCCCCCCAAAAAGAGACCTGTCCCGTTGCCTTGCTCTTACTGTTGTTATGCAAGGAGTCCGCAAAGCCAGAGCAGAGCCTCCTGCATCCTGCTGGAGGTAGGAAATTACACACTTTAAGTAAGATCACCAGCATCTGCCCACTCCAAAGGGACTTGAGCAGGACCAAGCAGTCATGAATATACAATGTCATCCACATCTCACACCTACTGTGACAGTTTTCCCACAGTTGCTCCAGTTGTAATTTAAGCAAGACACCTACCAAGAGTCAACCTAAGGTCAAATCAACCCATTCCAGATGAGGATGTGATGTTCAAGTGGGACCACGCAGCCCAGCTGGGGATCACTTAATTCAGTCAATGCAAAAGCGCACCTAGAAGCTGAAACCAAGGGCTTTCCTGTCCCTTTCCCCACTCATCCTTATCACCTTGTGCACAGACACTCAGCTAATGGGTATTAACAGCTGAGGGACATGAAGCTGCGTCCACTGGCAGGTACCAAATCAACCTGTACCACCAAGGCACAGCAGCAGCACAGCGTTCTTCTCCATTCCTGAAGCATCTCACCCCAACGAGAGAAGGATGCCCATGGGCTCTTCCATCCTATTCCAAATTAGGGACAGTAAAACTAATGTTTGGGGCTCCATTTCTTACTGGATGTGGCTTTCCTTGGCTGCGATGCAGAGTCAATGCTATGTGATCTGCTCCACTGGAGTCCGGACGTGACCGCTGAAACTTTTCCTCCAGCACAGTGCCCTTTCCATGGGAACAGAGCAGGGAGGCAGCTTTCCTGAGGGAATACCTGCCCAAGGAAACTGCTTCAAGGCAAACATGGCACTCTCATAATTTTTACCCGTATTAGTAGCACAAGGTGACCTGGTACAATGAGAAAGATCACTCACCCTGGTCTTGAGACAGCAACAGCCTCCCGAGCCGTGGTCCAGCTCTCCAGTTAGAGGCTTGGCAAGTTCATAGGCCTCACACACTACATGGATTTTGCACAGTAAGGTCTTCTTTGCATTACCAGCCATTAAAAAAAAAAAAAAAAAAAAAAAAAAAAAAAAAAAAAAAGCAGCTCTCTCACACTCAGGATCCCTCCTTATACATCACACTTGTCTAGTCATGCCTGCTCTGAACTGCAAGCACTCCAGGAAGGATTTTCAGCTCCCCAATCCTCAAGGACCTGCCCTACAGCCACAGCTTTGCAAGTCATGCAGTACTTTGGCTCATCAGAACAGAAACAAACACAAGTTTCACAGTGATGAAATACGTTCAAGGCAAAGCAAGTAATTCAATTTTTGGGGTACAGGATGAAAGGAGAGGAAAAAAAAAAAAAAAAAAGCTGGATCCTCCAACTGGGACCACATCCCTTTTTTTGCAACCCCAGCGACACACACTGACTGCATTACAGGAAAACCTGAGCATGTTTCTTCCTAACCAGAAGGAGCAGCTCTCCCACCTCTCCAGGAAGGGCAACACTCACTTTTCCTAGCAATGTATTTAAGTAATCCACAGAAAATGGGAAGCCCCACAAAGTACCATCGACAAAGGACCAATTCACAGCATAAGTGGGACGTCATCGTCCACCTGCTGCTTGCAGCCTCCACATGCATTTTTCTGGCAAACAAATCCAGTTTTAGGACCACCGAAAATGCCTTGTGGCTGGGGAAGGGGTGACTCAATTTCCTCCTGCTCCTCACAAGACTTGAGGGACTTGGTTTAGTGTTAGATAGGAATGGTTGGACTAGAAGATCCGATGGGTCCCTTCCAACCTGGTTGTTCTGTGATTCTGTGAAGACATTTTCCCTTTCCCTCACAGCACTCTGCCCGCTTCAGCTGCGGAGGGATGATGAGAAAGTTCCTCTGTGACATTCATGAAGTGCCTGCTGATGGAGAGCTCTGTTTACCAAGCCAGCTGGGAAGGGACCGACCATCAGCTCCCAGCGTGTAGGAGATCAATACTGTAATTGGGCCTGCTTGTAGCACATGAACTATTGTAGCTATAGGGGCAAGGCAAGAGGGGACCAGGACAGGGTAGCTTCGCAGGAGTTTGCTGCCCTCTGCAGTGCTGCAACTGGGGGGACAGTGGCCTCCTTTGGTGGTTTTGGTGAGGGAGGTAAGGATGCAGTTGAACCCCCAGTGCACTAACGGGGAGCATTAACCCACAGCCCTCCTGCCACAAACTGTGCAGCCCCAAATATCCCTGCTGGAAATCCTCGCCGGAGATCCTCACTGCATCCCCTCTGCAGGCAGGGAGTGGGCTGGGTGCTTTCACTGCTGTTTTGAACTTCGATAAGGATTTAATGCATAGGAAAACACAAATAAACCTTCAAAGGGATTTCAGAGGGGACGGAAGGAGGGAGAAATCTGTCAGCTGCTTGGATTTGAAGGAAAGGGAGAAAATGAACTGTTATAAGTGGCAGTAATCAATAAAGCATCAGGAGCCTAACACCGAGACCTCCGCTCAACCTGGGAGTGCAATTAGCCAGCTAATGATGGGAAACCTCCCCGGCGTTGGTGGCCATGCCTCCCCAGGGGCACGAGGCTCCTCTCCCAGGTCCATCACCGTGTTAAAGGCTCCTTGCCAGCAATCATGAGCGGGTCCATCTGCCACCGCACACGAGGGAATGAGCATTAGCTTCATCTTACAGAAAATAAGCTGATGGAGGATCCTTTTCTGTCTCTGGGAGAATCCCAAGCACAGGCATTTCAGCTGAGACATATCCAAGAAGCCTGACCTCACCAAGCAGCAAGTCTGGCTTCTAGAAGTAATCAGAAAGACTAGGTTGGAAAATGCCTCTGAGATCATCAAGCCCAACCGTACCTGTCCACTACTAGACCGTATCCTTAAGCACTTCAGCTACCTGTCTTTTAAACCCCTCCAGGGATGGGGACTCAGCTGCCTCCCTGGGCAATCCTACCCTCAATGCAGGACTCTGGGTGCCCCAGAAGAGTCCCACATGCTGTGTTTCAGACCAAGGTGAGGTTTCACCATCACCAACCCGGTGCTCAGGTGCAGGTGCCTGCGTGGGCACCGTCTGCCATCTCGTGGGCAGCAGGAAGAGAGCAGGGGGATTCTTCCCCCACGGGTTCCCCTGGGGCTTCTTTGTCCCCTTTACCTGCACAAAGCGTTTATCCCAAGTCCGTGCACTCTGCTCCCCCAGTTCAGGCAGCATCGCTGCAGAGGTGACCAAGCTGCCTGTACATTTAGGTGAATTATTCATAGGCCAGTATCAAATATTAAAAGCACAGTTATATTGACATATTCCTTGTATATTCAAGAACACTTCCACCAGTAAATTGCCCTTTCCTTTTTAACTCCTTTGGATGGTTTCCTGAGCAGCCCGAGGGCCTGCTGATGTGTCTTGCTGTTTAATTGCACCTTTATGCTCCCTCATGTTCTCTCTCTCCAGACGGAGACTGCTTGGACCTTGCTGGGAACACAGAAATCATCCAGGCCAGCAAGTTGTAAATTTATGGTCCTCTCCAGCTGGGAAAGGCTACACTCCAACCTCTCCCATCTCCCTTGCTCAGCTCAGCAGTCTTATGACCAAATCCCTGACATTATTTAAGAGAAATGTGTTCTCTAGCCTGGCATCTTGGAGATGACAGGCTCTTCTGTGCTCCCCTAACAGATACGTTACTGAAGAAGTCCAAAAGAAAGCATCTACACATACCATCTATTCCAGCTGTTTCTGGTTTTCTTTCTACCTCCATCCCCAGGAGCCACTGAACCTTCCCCAGAACCTTGCTGCTGTGAGTTCTCAGTTCTGTAATTCCCAAATCCCACGGTCATCCCAAGACAGCACCCTGGCTCCTGCTCCTGGAGCAGGCTGGAGTCACCTCCCCTTCCACCACAATGGGGTAAAGTTTGCCCTTCCTCCCCTGACACCTCCAGAAGCCTCTGGAGAAGGAAAAGGGAATATATAAATATACCAGGCATCATTTTCATGAAATCTGCAATGCAGATGGGCTCAGGGAAGCTGGTTCAGGCAGAGCATTGCCCACTGCCAGCTCCCCAGGGTGGATCCAAACAGCAACACGTGTTCCCACTGGGACAGAAAGGGAACAGCCCGGAAACGAAGGAGCACCAGTTGTACTGGGGAGTTTGGAAGCTTTTGCACAACTAGGATGAGGAGTTTGGCTCCATTTAACAGGGCTGCGTCTGCTCCAGAGACGCTCCATCGCAGGTGTCACGCCGCAGCAGGTGAAGATGTGGAACCAGCCACTTATCGAAACATTAAAGTTCTCCTAAGCTGCCGAGTTAATTCCTCAAGCGCCCTTTCAAAGGGCTAGATAAATACAATCTGGGAGCATCTCCGCTCCCTCAGCTCACATATCTTTAGTCAGGCAGAGAGATAACATTTCATACAGATTGAGACAGTTTAAGCAAAGGTTGCTGGCTAACCTTTCCAGCAACGGCTGTTTCCAGCGCTCTGCTCTCCCTCCCCAGCAAGGAGATCCCGTGTAAGCTCAGCTGTTGTCTGTGCAAGTGCTCCCAGCAAGTGATGGTGAGATGCTGCCTCCCCATACACTTATTTTTGCCAGTGTTACAAGCAATCTGCATTTTGCTGGTTCTATGACATTGATAATTCAAGGTCGATGTGCCTTAATGTTGTTATTATGCCCAGCCCACCAGCCCTGTGTGGACATAGACATGCAATTCACTCCAACTCAACCTACCAACGTGTGTTTATCCAGTTCTTGGTGGCTAAGACCAAGGGCAACACCTTTTTCTCCCAGTGAAAACCAGTCTCCCAAAAGTGAGGTGCCAGCAGCATTGTGGAGGCTACTTTCAGCCTTGCTTGCTTGTAGGACTTTTGGGAGACACCACAGGGTCCAAGTAGGATGTGTAGCCCCATCTCAGACTCCTCTGCTTGCCTGGGGTGGGCTCAAAGTGAAGAAGTAATTTCCCGTATTGGTCATCTCGCCCTCCCTTTGCCATAGGAGCCCTCAGAAAAACAGGCAGTGCCACAGTGAGATGGGGAACATCTCAAAAGCCATGGCTGGCAAGGGAGGGAAGGAGGAATACTGGCAAATGACAGAGCCCTTATCTTAATTACAGGCTTATTTGCATTTAAATGAAGGTTATTCTATAATTACCACCAAATGTTTTGTGTTGCAGCTGAAATACCTCTCCATGGGCTGTCAAGCTCCTTCCCATTTTCATTTTCTCTTGCCATTCTTCTGCTTTCTAATCAGCTGGCACATGTAGGGAGGCATTCACATCACCCAGCTCCACTGCAGCAGCACCGTCCCACCCCCTCGCCCTTGGGGAGGGGGCCCTGGGTACCACTGCAGCCCAGTATCCCTCCCAGGGGAGGGAGGGAAGGATGCAGCACTCTGGCTCTCGCCACTAGCGCCGTGGGGGATGAGCAGGTCTGAAGTTCAGACACTAATTTTTGCAGGCTTCAGTGCAAAAGCAGGGCAAGCGCTCTCTCTGTGTGCATGCACATGCACAATTAGCTCATCAAACTTATTACAAGAGGGTGCTGGGAAAGGCAGGAGTGTGGGCAAGGTCAGCAAGAGATCAGATTCAGGGGAGAAAAAGGGTTTTGGAACAGAAGCTGAATCTCACAAAGTCCCCAACCCTCAGGCTGCTGGAAACCAGCATCCAAGGACATCTCCAGCCTCTCCTGTCTTTCTGTTGTCAATGGTTATTCCTGCAGGCAGGACAGAGACAAACCGGAACGCAAAGAGGGATGTTTGCGCTGTACCTAGCGCTTCCTAGCAATAGAGAAAGCTCTCCCATTGAGAAAATAACACCCAATTACATCATTCAAAACAATCACAGTGAATAAACCCATGCAAATGGCCAAATTAAGGCTGAATGAGAAGCCTTCTGCTATTTCCTAAATTGCCATACCTTTAATCAAGCTCCTTTAACAATCTCTCATGAACATTTTCTCCATCTAGCCAGGAGAACTACATTAACCAACCAGCCCACATGGGGATGAACAAGACAGCAGCTATTAGAGCCATAGCAGAGCCTCCTGTTTACAAGTTGGTAATAATGAAAACAGACAGTTGTCTCTCACTAGACCCATCGCTCCTCTCTCTGCTCTCACACTCTGCCGATCCGCAGCTTCTGCAGGCTTCGCATCCCCCTGCCAAACTCCAAGTCTCTGCCTCCATCTCATGGAGAGACTGGATCTCTTCAGCTCCGTTGTGAAGTTACTTTTTTTTTTTCCCTTTTTGTTAAATAACAGACAAAATCCACCCCCTCGTCCCCAATTTCATGTAGCCTGAGGCAGACTTACAGCATGGAAATTTTTAGCCTGAACAATTATTGCTTGGCAGAGAGTTAACTCGCTGCAAACAGGATCTTATAATGGGCAGTCTTGGCTACAAGCAACTTTGCCGGCTCCACTTAAAGCAAGCTCCATACCTTGGGACAGATAACCCCCCCCGCAGTCCATTTCACAGCTATTTATGTTTAATAAGAGGCAGCACCAGCACCATGGGGAATCAGCACATTCGCAATGCAGGTTGGGTGCTGATGCACACGCCAAACTGATTCATCTTATTCCCACATCCCACAAGCAGGAGAAATACAAGGGCAAAACCCTCCAACAAGCCCTAGTCCTAACCGTATAAACATCTCCTCGATTTTCTCAGCACCCCCAGTGAGGGACACAACAGATACAACTCCTGCTACTCTGCCACCGCTGTTAGAGCTGCCTCTTGGACATTTCCCAAGGCAGTTGCCATAGCTGAATGCTTTTGGTTCACGCTCACTATCAGTTTCCAGACACGATAATTCTTTAGTACAGAACTCACAGTGCAAACAGACCCCAGGAAAGATGCTCCTCTTGCAGCCCAGTTGCCCCTAGGCTGCACAGCAAGGTACTGGGACAGGGAGCTCTACAGGCACTCTGGAAAGCTCCAGCTCCTACCTTTGGCTGATATTTTGAGAGGGGCATTTTAGCTGCAGAAGCCAATGGCCGTGAAAATTCCAGCAACCCAGCATCCTATAATGTCCTGAACTTGTAAGATCTGAAAGGTCTCTTTCCTTTCACCCCAACCCAAGCAATAGTGCTGTCAGACCGCACCGATTCCTACCCCTAAATACCATCCAGAGAAGACAAGCCTGTAGCCTTGGCTTTCCTTACAGATGCCGCACGAAGCAGCCCTGTCACAGGGGATTTCAGAGGGCTGGGGAAGAGGCTTCAGCTGGCGACTGCCTGGGATATAGGCATGGTCTGATAATTAAGTGATGGCATTTGCCTGGTGCAGAGGTGGAGCTGTGAGGTGTATCAGGTGGAACCAAGACCCACTTTGGGGGATCCTAGGTACACTGGAAAGTAGACACAGCTGCAGGAAGGTGTGTCGATCTCACTCAGAACAGCTCAGCCCTCTTTGTAGGATGATTTAGGCTGGAAAGGATCTGCTAGGGGAACAGGCACCCTCACGTAGAATCATAGAATCACCAGGTTGGAAGAGACCCATCGGATCATCGCGTCCAACCATTCCTATCAAACACTAAACCATGTCCCTCAGCACCTCGTCTACACGTCCCTTAAACACCTCCAGGGAAGGTGAATCGACCACCTCCCGGGGCAGCCTGTTCCAATGCCCAATGACCCTTTCCGTGAAAAACTTCCTCCTAATCTCTAGCCTAAATCTCCCCTGGTGGAGCTTGAGACCATTCCCTCTCGTCCTGTCCCCTGGCACTTGGGAGAAGAGGCCAGATCCCTCCTCTCCACAACCTCCTTTCAGGTAGCTGGAGAGAGCAATGAGGTCTCCTCTCAACCTCCTCTTCTCCAGGATAAACACCCCCAGCTCTCTCCTCCCTCAGGCCGATAAGTCTGTGCCCTGCCAGCAGCAAGCACTTGAGATGTAAGGTTTTTTTCAGACCCATCTTTAAGACACTGGTCTACGCAGAGAGCAGCTTCCTGACGTGCTGGAAGTCCTTGAGCCCTGGTAGAGCCCAGTGCTGCAGGAACTGCCAGACATCTTACACCGCAGAGTCAGTGCCACGCTTCCCAGCCAGTGTCGGGGGATTCAGCACAAAATGAAACTCTTCTGAGCTTCTGATCTACTTAAAAATCTCTTCCAAACCTTCCCTCCTCTGGAAGGGGGAGGAAAAAAAGAAGCAAGAAACATCACATCTCTCTTCCTTCTCTATCTCCCTCCCCTCTGCCTTCAAGTGCTCCTTGGAGTGTCTCTGCGGAATCATGTTTATATGCAGTGAGTGCTGTTGTTAGTTAATAACATCGCGATCGCTGAACCTCCCTAATGAAAGAGAGAGACAACATAAACTGTCATTTCAAACAAACATGCAATCAGGGTACCAGCAGCTCTGAAAATATTATCTTCCCCAATTTCACGGGCTTCATGCAGGAAATAGGCTGCTTTCATGGAGATTCTGGTGCAGCGCTCCTCACTCACGGCGTTCGGGAGTGGGCTGGGAGCGGTGGGGACACATTAAAGCCATGAAATTGGTTGGGCTATGAAGGAGGAATTGTTTTAACAGCTGGAGCCAGGAAGGACAAATAACAGCAGTGATTATATCTTCATTGCTCATCGTAACCAATGCACCAGACAAGTTGTAATTAGACTGTGAAGAGTTGAAGGCCTGATAGCGAAGGCTTTGAGCTTGGGATTAGACACGGTGCATTTGTGCCTGCCCCACGGCCACCCAACCCCTTTCAGGAGTGGAAAGCAGAGCCCAGGTCAGGGACTTGGATGCTGCTGCAAACACTACACGACCTGGACAACAGCAGCACTTGGTGAGCTGTGGTCATACACTGCGCTTCTTCCTCCTCCCCATACTCGCAACCCACGTGTCTGTCTCCACAGCTTTAGAAAAACAACCATTTTCCAGCTTTGAGATGATTTCCAGCTGATAGAAAGCTTTAAGCCTACAAAGTAATGCTGACTTGGAGCAGTTACTGATCAGCTCCATGTTTTGAAGATCTCGATAATGGCAAATGTCAGCAGCCCTGATAGCCACATTCATGATGAGGATAGTCCTTGCCATGCAGTTGAAGCAGTTCCTCTAGGTTCATAGACCCACTAATGGGGGAATCAACAAATTGTTGGGGTTAGAGACCATGGGAGAACGTGGCTTGGGATAGACTTTCTTCCCAGTAACAACCTACCTTGCTCAGGGCTAACAGAGGCAGAAGAATATCTGCCTGGTTTTACCTGAAGCCGCCTTACACAACCCTTCCCATGAGAACCAAATCTGGTATGGATTCAGCTTACAGCTTTGAGGTTCAACACTGCCTTTTGGATCTGCTTAGACAAACCTCTTTTTCTTTCTCATACCAATCAGAAATAAATGCTTTGTGCTCCTCCTGCCAGCCTGCATTTCTGCGCAGCCTCCCCAGGCAACACCTGACCTGAACAGAGCGTGGAGAGAGTTAAGAGCTTCAAAGAGCTTCCCCTTGACTCTTTCTCCCCATGCACACCATGAGGGATCCCTCTGGAAAGCAAGACTGGAAGATGAAGCCTCCTTTTCCTCCTGGTGCCATCGCCACCAAGGCAAGTGGGGAAGAACAGTTCCTCACCATTGAATTAGTCTGATGGAGCTTGAGGAGAAAAGTGTAGACAAAAGGGGCTGAGTTTGCCTTCCAAAATTTTTATTTTGGCAACCATTCTCACAACAAGCACATTGGGAAAAGCCAAGCCGCACTTATCTGTCGGTCTCCTCTCTGGCTATCATGAGAAAGAAGGAAAATGGGGTGAAACCTGCTCATTCCCAGCCTCTCACCAATGCCTGTGGAAAGGAATAGTGTTGAAGGAGGTAAACCGCAGCAGAAATCTCTCCCTGTAGGCAAAGGAGAGGGCTGGTTTCCCCCCACCTCAGTGTTTTAATAGACAACAGCACAGCACCAGGCCTCCCACACAGGGCAGACAGACCTCGGGGGAGAGACGCACGGGAGGCGACAGCGCTGCCACCGAAGCTTGGCAGCCGAATTCAAATGAAGTTTACAAACTCTTCTGACATTTAAGAAAAATCAACAAGAATCTGAAGTGATGAGGGGACCAGGCATATAACGGGCTGAATGTCACATTTAAAGCTAGAAAGATAGCAGCTGCTTTATCTCCTACAGCAGGTGGCTGGAGTGGTAAATAAGGCACAGATCCTGCTCTCGCACCTGCATCACTCCACTGGCTGCAATGGAGCAACTCTGGATTTGCACCAGCACGACAGCCAGAATGGGACTGGAGAGTCTATTAAACTTTAATACTTCAGAGCATCAACAACGAGCACGTCACCAGCCCCCTTGACTTGACTCAAAATATCTATCCAGGCCACCGCCACACCAGTAAAAGTTTATTGATTTAAATTGGTAGTGCCCTTTTTGAGTCCGTTGTCGTTCTGACTGATGTACAGATATGGGCAAAAGGACATTTGAAGCATTTTAATGCACTTTTTACTGCATTATCTCTCACCATGATCTTAGCTGCTTCATGGAAATGACTCACATAGCAAGTAGAAGAACCCAATGTAATTAACGACCTGGCAACTCTATAATGATCCTTTCTACATAAAAAGGTCTTCCCTATGCTATGAATAGACTTGAAGTAATTTATTGCAATCCATATAAAGATGAGACTGCTTTGACCTTGGAGATTTTCCTTAAGTTTTTTTTTTTTTTAAACAACCATAATTCCTAAGAAGATTTTAAGTGATAGCAGTTTAGAGAAATTCTTATAGATGCAATACGAAAAGTGAAGAATCATCACAACCAGCCTTCAGAGGGAATACTAACAAGCACCTTCTGCACCACTCAGGGATGAGATTTCAAGACTAAACAATAGATTTCTTCCGTTTCTTATGGGCATTGCTCTAATCCTCAATACACTAAAGCATGGATGTAGTTTTACTCCCTTGAGTAGCTCCCAGGAAATTATGAATATGCAGGAAATCCTGTGGGGAAGCCAACAACAAGCAGTTTCACTGCGTTCCCCACGTTGGCCCATGAAGCCAATGATTTGCCTTTCACAGACCAAAGCGAGACGAGCCTATTTTGCAAATATTTAGCCTGTACGCCCTCCTCTTAACAGTACCTTCTCGCGCATGCAAAAATCACTCTGCCCTCACCCCGAGCTGCCTATGCAGTCCACACATCAGCGCTCCTTATATTCAGATTGAGCTCAACCGTGATTTACTGTTGCAGGGCTGTTAGTAAATTGTTAGCTTTATGTCCAGCGTGATAGCTTCATATTGGCTTTTACTGTTTGCAGTAAAGCCTTTACTCTTTCCATCTTGCTAACACCTTGCCTGCCCGTGCGTGTTGCTTGCTTTCGCCGTGTTCCTCATTTTATCCAGCTCGTGAGTCTTTCATGTTCCTCAGTCCCCTGCATTTTCACAGGGAAAGCATCATAGGCAGATGATTTAAGCAGAAGTTGAGTTCAGTCTATCAGGGCTCCTTTCAAGGTCTTTGAGAGAGGCAAGGACACCTGGAAAGGGGTCACATCACACGCTGGATTAGTTGTCGCAGGACATCTAACACGACGTGCTAGAGTGACTTCCACCCTTTGAAGTACCCGGAGCTGTTTTGATTTCTCTCTCAGAGCTTTAGGGCTGTCCTGATGACAAGGAAACATGTTGAGCGAAGGAATAAATCTGGCCCAAGAAAGGGTAAGTTGCAGGTCTGGCTGGAAAAAGCTGGGATGGAACGGCTTTCCGTGAGAGAAATTAGATTTGTTGGAAGTGAAACGCTCTGCGGAGCCAGGGCTTTTTTTCTGCAGAAATTTCATTTCACACAAGAGGGGGAAAATATAACATCCGACAACTTTGAATCATCCCACTTTGATGCTCCTCAAAATCCGGTATTTGCTTTCTTTGTTTCGAAACAACTTTAACCTCAGACTTGTTTTCCCTCAATTGTTTCCCATTGTGCTTAGTCAAGTGAGACATAAATAAGCTAATGCAAAACCAAGATATGTTTCTGCCTGTAATGTTTTGAAGGGGTTTGGAAAGCCCACAGCTGCAAACAGATTCTCGCTGGTGGAAGGGCATAAAACCATCCATGGATTTCAAAATCCACGCCTTTCCCGGGGATGGAGGAGTCACCCTTTGCACCAAGTGAAAATGCTTGAAATAGTTCAAGAAGCATCGAAATTACTACGGTGAAACACAATTATTTTCACTTCTTCAGGGCTAAGTTTTATCATATTAAACACACAGGATTAATTTTTTATATGATTTAAGCTTTAATTAAATGTGAGAGTTATATTTAAGAGAAGCAAAGAGAAGCGACAAGTCGATACCCACTATTTTGATTTCAAGTCACTTAAAATGCTGGTAGAAGCGATCAGGCTCAGCAGGAGCTAAAAAGCATCTTCCAGAAGAAAGCTATATCTCAAAACAAAACCCCAAACCCTCCACCATCCTGTTTCCTATTGACTATCAGATCACATCACTTAGAGTCTCTACTATATCTCACATTAAAAAATTAAGTCCATAACTGCAGAGAAACATCTACCCATTTCTTTTATAGCTTCTTGCCACAACGAGCCATCTATCTCCATTATCACGGCGCTATCACCAACACACAATAGATCTGAGCTGGCGTCATAAATAACACTTCCATGTAACGAAGTTACGCTTAGGAGTACAGGCATAAATTAACACTCAGCCATGTAATTCTAAATAGTATTTTAGGCCTTGTCAGAAACCAATTATGC
The DNA here is from genome assembly GCA_033558105.1 of Coccyzus lansbergi. Taxonomy (NCBI): domain Eukaryota; kingdom Metazoa; phylum Chordata; class Aves; order Cuculiformes; family Coccyzidae; genus Coccyzus; species Coccyzus lansbergi. Next base: position 1,989,276 of record JAUMJK010000146.1, read on the forward strand.
AAAATATCCTCCTTGCAAAGATCTGCTCGTGATACTTCAAAGCATTACCTCATTCCAAGCACCCCGGACAAGGCGCAGGGGCCGTGAGTCGGGAGATGAGGGCTTAACTGGGGGATGTTTGGATGATTAAACCCTCTGAAGTCATCTAATTACTGACATCATCACTTGAAAGCATCTGGACGCCTTCCAAAAAAATATGCTAATTTGCCGTATCCGTGCTGGTAATGAAGATGCCTCCACCCAGGTCCCAGTCTGTTAGCCCAGGTCAGTGACCATCCAGCAATCTGAATAAGCAGGAGGGACTACAGACAGCGAGATTTGCAAGGTTTAATAAAAGATATTGCCAATAAAGCTTGCGCTGCCTGTATCTTTACACTGTTTTGGCTGCAGCCCAGGGGACAACAACACGGCCTTATTTCAGCCAGGAACGGAGGCACATGAAGATTAAACACCTTTCTCAAGGTCACACACAACCCAGTGGGAGAGATGGAGGAAAATTAGAAGTATCTGTTATCTTTCCATCCCAGGTTGGATATCCAAACCTGGAACCGGTCAGAAATCACTAGCTGGCTGTAAAAATCTTGGCTGCTTTCCGTTCAAGTGAGGAATGGCTATGAAAACCCCTCGGGATGTTTACTAAAATCCCTAGCAACTGTTTATCAACACGCATTTAATTGTCCCAAATACCCTGTCCCTAAGAAACCGGCAGTTTCTATTTTCCCCTCTTTATTACCACGCTCCTACCTCGCCCAGCAGCAATTCAGATTTTAAGATTTCCATGATCCTCCCCAAAATCGTCCTACGAGGCTTCTGTTGATCCATGGGCACTTCTTTTGGCCAGCTGAAGCCATCTCCCCTCCCACATCGGCTGCTCGCACCTCCCTCAACTCACAAGAGTTTGCTGCGAATCTGATAGCAGATGTGATTTCCAGCTGGGTCTATAGACCGACCGCAGCAGGTTCATTAATAACAATTATTAAGTGTTTTATGCTACAAATTAGGCCTGTAGGAATACAAAAAAACATCCAGCCGGCTGGCTTACGGTCTCTTGTCAGAGAGAACTGTAAATCCCCATTATCACGACGCCATCACCACCACAAAATGAGTACAGGATCTCACCATAAATAATGCTTTAAAATAGCTAAATCATCATTGGATGTAAGAGCATAAATTAATATCCATAAGCAACGCCACGGAAAGCTCCAGCTAACGACTTCCATGCATCAGGCGGCGCAAACACAGATTTGTTTGGAAGTTGGATGGAGACCATCCTGCTTTTGCTGCTTCCCAACACCCAGGCTCTGCCAGAAGCTGAACCAGAAACAACAACCACGTTGCCTTGGGCATTCTGCTCAATAAATACAGCAACTTCACACCAATAACCTTTAGGAATTGATAAAGGAGCTGGTAAAATAAAGCAGGGAGGAAACAACTCACTCCAGCCATGCCCTAAAGAGTTCCCATGGCTGGTAAGAGAAGCAGACACCCCAGCAGCCAATACTGTCTGGAAAACACAGACAATCAGGGTTTGCTGCAGGAAGGCAGCCCAGGAAAAATAATTAATGTTACTATTTTCATAGAATCCCTAGGTTGGAAAAGACCTTTGAGATCATCCAGTGCAACCGTAACTGTTCACTATGAAATTGTATCCCTAAGTACTAGATCTACCTGTCTTCTAAATCCCTCCAGGGATGGGGACTCCACCAACTCCCTGGGCAGCCTCTGCCAGTGTCTCAGAAGCCTTTCAGTGAAGAAGTTTTTCTTAGTCTCCGATCCAAACCTCTCCTGGCGCAGCTTGAGGCCATTCCCTCTCGTCCTATCACTTATCACTTGGGTGAAGAGACCAGCTCTAAGGATCTGCCTGCCCTGGAGGGATGATGAGGCAGAGAAGAGAAGCTCTTTCTCCTCCTAATAAGCTTCACCTCTCCAGTGCACAGCACGATGGCACCGAGAAAGAGGGTGACAGAATGAAAACCAGAAGAAACGCAGCCTTCTGCCCGAAAAGATGGAAAAAAAACCCATTTCCATTCTCCCTACCCAACCATCCCACACTTTGTATAATCAAAGGAATTTTTCCCAGGGACGCTCACTCCTCTTGAGGGTGAGGTGGACAGGAATAAAATGGATCCGTGCACACAGGCAGCAACACCGAGGCCACAGATCCCGCCAGGGATATCTCAGGCAGTTGTTTTCAGTCGTTTCTGCCTGGGGCTGGATGCAAGGCAGAAGAGGAGAGGGAGCTTATTCATCCCGTTACTGGGCCCTTGAGACATCCAGTTCCCCCCACCATGAAAATTTTAATAAAACCAGTGCATCGACTTTCAATTAGAAGGCCGTAAAACGGTTCATTTTCATCTGTTTGTTGCACAGTAACACAGATCCTCAGGAGGAAACAGCGTCTTTCCCAGACTGTCTGCGACGCAGAGAGCATTAATTGAATATTCTGTTGAAACCACCTTCAATTAGTGCCTCCGAGTTTTGCATGACATTCATCACTGCAACTCGCCCCATTCTGCATGCAGCACGTTTGGGGGTTTGTGATGTGCACATCACATTAACTTGCAGCGCTAGCCCGAAAATAACAATTTTATTTGCTAATGAGATGCCAGCCAGTGTAGGGTGGGCTGCTGCTGCTGCTGCAGGAGGCAACGACTTCCCAAGCTGGACAGCATCAAGTAGAATGGGTTCCCCAACCATAGAAGAACCAGTGTTGATAATAAATTCCTCATGTTACCTCAAACCATACGATTGTTCCTCCAGTTTCTCTGTATGGGGAAACTGAGGCCAGCCCTAGAGCTGAGGTACTCAGCACTGCTGAGGCCGTTCCTTGAATCCTGTGTTCAGTTCTGGGCCCCTCACCACAAGAAGGACGTTGAGGCTCTGGGACGAGTCCAAAGAAGAGCCACAAAGCTAGTGAAGGGGCTGGAGAACAGGCCCTATGAGGAGCGGATGAGAGAGATGGGAGTGTTTAGCCTAGAGAAGAGGAGGCTAAGAGGAGATCTCATTGTTCTCTACAACTACCTGAAGGGAGGTTCTAGAGAGGAGGGAGCTGGGCTCTTCTCCCAAGGGACAGGGGACAGGATGAGAGGGAATGGCCTCAAGCTCTGCCAAGGGAGACTTAGGCTAGAGATTAGGAGGAAGTTTTTCACACAGAGGGTCATTGGGCATTGGAATAGGCTGCCCAGGGAGGTAGTTGATTCACCTTCCCTGGAGGTGTTTAAGGGACAGGTAGATGAGGTCCTGAGGGACATGGTTTAGTGTTTGATAGGAATGGTTGGACTCGATGATCCGATGGGTCCCTTCCAACCTGGTTGTTCTATGATTCTATGTTCTGTGTCCAGCTCTGGAGCCCTCAGCGCAGGAAGCACGTGGAACTGTTGAAGCGAGTCCAGAGGAGCCCATGGAGATGATGAGAGGGACCTACTGTCAGGACAGGCTGAGGGAGTTGGGGATGTTCAGCCTGGAGAGAGACCTTAGAGCAACTTCCAATCCTGAAAGGGGCTCCAGGAAAGCTGGGGAGGGACTTTTTAGCAAGGCCTGTTGTGACAGGACAAGCAGGAATGGTTTTAAACTAAGAGAGGGGAGGTTAAGACTGGATATAAAGAAGAATTTTTTTTTACTATGAGGTTGCCCACCAGGTAACGGAGGCCCCATCCCTAGAAACATTCAAGGCCAGGCAGCATGGGGCTCTGAGCATCTGGGTAAAGATGTCTCTGCTTCTGCAGGAGGGGCTGGATTGGATGACCTGTAAAGCTCCCTTCCAACCCAAAGCATTCTATGATTATATGAGAATATCGATGCAGCAGCCTTCATTAGAGCTCCCCCAACAGCCTAGAAACCAAAATTAAATACATTCACATCCCAAATGAGATTCAAGCTATAAATTCTCGCCTTGTGGATCCTGAGGCACCATCATCAAGCCCTAAACTTCCTTTTGTAGCCATATTTTAGGAAAAAAAGTTTAAGCTGACTGCTGGTCAGGGGACAGAAATCTCACTTCAGCTACTCCAGCTGGCTGCAAGCTTCATTCACACCGAGTGATGGCTGAAGCCACCCATCCCAGGTCTCATTTCTCCCAAAATCCACAGGAGGTTTGCTGCAATCGCTGCCCCAGACTCACTCAGTTCAGAGCTGCAATGCTGCTCTCCCCTACTTCACAGTCAGTCACTCAGCATGGAGCAGAGATGCTGGAAGATATTCTCGTGGAAAGGTGCTTTCATCTTTTCTCCCAGACAGAAAGCACATTTCGAATTTTGTATGCATCTCTGCTGACTGATGGGGGGAATCTTTTTCTGCTGAGTTTTAATACGCAGTGACCTCCTTTCCGCTCACTTCAGCAACTGCCAGAGCTTCTCCAAACATCGGTGCAAAAGGTAGAGGAGAGCCAAGGTGTCCGTCACGCACCAGAAGCTTGAGACCGAACAGCCCATGGCAACACAAGAAGTGACAGGACTGAGGAGACTTAGCGGTTGCATGTATGTGGGATTTAGAGATATTACACAGGCTTCTGCATCTTATATCATGTATATAGCAAGTCCGGAGAAGAGCGATGAGGCTGGTGAAGGGGCTGGAGAACAGAACCTATGAGGAGCGGCTGAGAGAGCTGGGGTTGTTTAGCCTGGAGAAGAGGAGGCTGAGAGGAGACCTCATTACTCTCTACAACTATCTGAAAGGAGGTTGTAGAGAGGAGGGAGCTGGGCTCTTCTCCCAAGGGACAGGGGACAGGACAAGAGGGAATGGCCTCAAGCTCCACCAGGGGAGATTTAGGCTGGAGATTAGGAGGAAGTTCTTCACACAGAGGGTCATTGGGCATTGGAATAGGCTGCCCAGGCAGGCGTTTGATTCACCTTCCCTGGAGGTGTTTAAGGCACGGGTGGATGGGGTCTTGAGGGACTTGGTTTAGTGTTAAATAGGAATGGTTGGACTAGAAGATCCGATGGGTCCCTTCCAACCTGGTTGTTCTATGATTCTATGATTCTATATTCAGGTTGCTTTAGCACCAGGGAAGCTGTGTGGCTTAGAAGGATCATTGAATCATTACAGTTGGAAGAGACTTCAAAACGTATCCAGCCCAGCCCCATTGTGCCTGCTAAACCGTGTCCCAAAGCGCCCAAACGTCTACTTCCCTCAGCTTCTCCAACTTTAAGAAAGCTGGAGTGTTGTTAAAAAAAAAAACTGGAGCCAACTTTGCAGAGTGTCTCCTGAGAGTGCACAGTCATCTCCTGAGAGCGTGTTGCCACCACCTGAGGTGACGCTCTACATTAGCACAGAGATATTAATAAGCAGATTGTACATGCAGAATTCTACATACAAAATTGCGTGACGTTTAACCTTGTGTCAAGTGCACAGCAAGCTGATTTTTTTAATTACAGGGTGGTGATTTTTTCTTCCCCCCCCATCGCAGCTCCACTGTCAGCTTCAGCCAACAAATCATAGAATCATAGAATAACCAGGTTGGAAGAGAGCAAATGGATCATCGAGTCCAACCATTCCTATCAAACACTAAACCATGTCCCTCAGCACCTCACCCACATGTCCCTTCAGGGAAGGTGACTCCCCTCCCCTCCACAACCTCCTTTCAGGTAGTTGTAGAGAGCAATGAGGTCTCCCCTCAGCCTCCTCTTCTCCAGGATAAACACCTCCAGCTCTCTCACCCACTCCTCTTCTTCTCCAGCCCTTCGCCAGCTTTGTTGCTCTTCTCTGGACTCACTCCAGAGCCTCAACATCCTTCTTGTGGTGCGAGTGAGGAGAGGAGCCAAAAAAAAAAAGGTCCACAGGCATGTATCTAACATCCACGTGCAATCAGCAGCAGGCAGGAGGGTAGTTGGCCACTTAGATGAGCAATTATCAAGCCCACACCACACATGCACTGATTGAGGTCCCCTCCCAGCACCAAATCGCTGCTCAAGCCTCAGGCTGAGCAGTCGTGATCCAAAGCCACTGTGATATTTAAGGCTCAGCACGGGGCAAATGTCACTTATAAACCAGCCACATCTGCATTTTCACCAGGGCTCGGAGCAGGGCTCTCAGCTTCCACCGAAGGCACTGAGGAAATGCACATCTCCCTCGAGCAAAACCCAAATACAGCAGCAACCCGAGTGCTTTTGAGAAACCTCAACACTCGCCAACATTTTTTTTTTAATTGTTTCTTAACTTTCTATCTGCAGAGCACTCCAACATAATCAGGTACTCTGCACAGGGGATTAGCAGGCTTATATCCCGCGGATCCAATCAGGAAAGTCTATCAGCAAAACATACTTATGTTGATACAGCTATTATAATCTGCATAATTCTTCTGAGTTCACATACTTAATGGATAGCAAACAGAGTCATTACTGCTGCAACTTACATCCATAGGATCTCTATGAGCCATTCGCTGCAGTGTTTTTTATTATTCATAGCTTTAGTTATTGATTTTCAGGAGAAGATACATGCTTTTAAGCACCATAAAAGCAAGAGAGGAAAACAAATAGCACTATTCCAAGATTAATACACTGCTCGTAATAAAAGTATAGCTGTCACACCGCAGTGTATGGAGCTGATGGAGCCTTGACAAATTCCATGCAAAATGGCTGAGTTGCTTAAGAAGCTTGTTAAATAATTTAAAGGCAAGTTTTACTGGAGGCAGGAAAGTTCTTCCCCAAATCCACTTGCTTAGATTTATGAGCGAGGAGTATGTTAATCAACTTGAGCGCAGGATTCAGCCAGGGTGTTGCCTCCTAGCAGGGCCCAGCCTGGCTGGAGGATTTAAGGGATAATAGGAGATGATGAAGTGTGATCTGCGTCTATGAGGTCTCATCAAAACACAGGGCACCAGAAATCCTTTAAGGGGAGCTCGTACACCTGGACAGTGTCACCACCGCTCATCCTGCCCCTTCCCAGCTCCCCAGCGCAAGTTTAATCTCAAACCCAGCCAAGTTCATCACAGAATCTCCAGGTTGGAAGAGACCCACCAGATCATCGAGCCCAACCATTCCTATCAAACACTAACCCATGTCCCTCAGCACCTCGTCCACCTGTCCCTTAAACCCCTCCAGGGAAGGTGACTCAACCCCCTCCCTGGGTAGCCTCTACCAGTGCCCAAAGACCCTTTCCGTGATTTTTTTTTTCCTAATGTTCAGCCTAAGATGCTTCCCCTCTTGCCTCAATGCATTTTCTATAGCGAATTTATCTCCCGCAGACCCTCCTAGGAGGTAGGAGAGATGCACAGGGACGTCTTTACTCTGTACAGTCCAGAACTGGCACTTGGAAGGATTGACCAATTCTCAAGCACCTCAGCACCACAACAGCTCTTTTATCACGCTGCGCTGCTAAATCAACCAGGTAGCTGAGAGCTATCATCCCCAGCAGAAAGACTCCCCGCTTCAGGATATTTATGTGAGGAATAGCTTCCAGCACCCAAGGGCCCCTTCAAAATCGACATCCCAGGACAGCAAAGCGCAAAGCCAAGCTCAAAGCCGACGGAACATTGCAGAAAAGCAACAACACACTTATTTGCTCACTGAAAGGCTCACACAGGAGGTAAAGGACTGTCCAAATTACAACATCTCTATGGCAGTTAGGGTCCCAACACGGTGTTTTTGTTCCAGACAATGTACAGACTGTCTCCGTATTAATAACCTTGCTTCCCAAGGAGGCAGAAAACAAGAAGAAAAAAGCCTATAAAATCTAATGTGAGGAGCCTGTCTGCTCTAAGACGGAGGCAAGGTGGGATGCGGCTAGGGGAAGGCTCTGCAATAGCTTGCAAAATACCAGTGTTCAGTGTAGGCACCTAAAGGACCTTATAACCAGCCTTCCAGGGCTATGCTGAGGATGCTTTGCAGCTCATGTAAATCCAGAGAAGAGCAACGAGGCTGGTGAAGGGGCTGGAGAACAGAACCTATGAGGAGCACCTGAGAGAGCTGGGGTTGTTTAGCCTGGAGAAGAGGAGGCTGAGAGGAGACCTCATTACTCTCTATAAATACCTGAAGGGAGGTTGTAGAGAGGAGGGAGCTGGGCTCTTCTCCCAAGTGACAGGGGACAGGACAAGAGGGAATGGCCTCAAGCTCCACCAGGGGAGATTTAGGCTGGAGATTAGGAGGAAGTTTTTCATGGAAAGGGTCATTGGGCATTGGAACAGGCTGCCCAGGCAGGCGTTTGATTCACCTTCCCTGGAGGTGTTTAAGGGACGGGTGAATGAGGTCTTGAGGGACTTGGTTTAGTGTTTGATAGGAATGGTTGGACTAGAAGATTCGATGGGTCCCTTCCAACGTGGTTGTTCTACGATTCTATGATTCATGTCAAAGCTCAAGTTGTGAAAATCATCCCAACAGCTTCACACACTCTTCTTTGAAGACCCCCAGAAGAAAGGCTTGATGGTTAAACCTTCCAAACTTGATCTCCAAGTTCCTATTTTAATAAATAAGTTTATTTATTTTCAGATATTTAGGCAGACCCAATCGCTGAGGTGCTGTGTCACTGCACTTGTAAGATACTTGTCCTTCCAGCAGCACAGGCAACAGCCCCAGTTTCACTATGGAGAATGAGCAAGGACAGGATTTACATGACCTGCCTTCCCCATTCATCTAAGCAAGCTGTTCCTGCCTTTTTTTGAGGAGGAAAGGCAGTGGAAGTTAGGCCTGGGATGAAGCCGTCTGCTCCGACAGCACTTGCCACACCATCACCTCTTTTGCATCCAAATCGCAAGAAGAGGAATCACACCTTCAAGTTATTTCCCGCATAGGAAACTGTTATTAAAATGGGGAATTACAGATATTTTTCCTCCCGAGAAGAGCTCTAGGAGACAGCAGGCTCGAGCCAGTTCATTTCTTCCTGCATCATTTATATCTACCCCCATTAAAACATCCAGGTGGCTGTAACTTTTATAAAGCATCGTCTCAGAGGCATCACCCTGCACGAGCCCGTTAAGCGCAGCAGTATTTAACTAAGACAAGTGTAAGTATTTAAGGACCCCAGAAACTCTCCTCTGTCCCTGGAAGATTTGTTATCTGAATGAAGCCAGGTGCTCAAGAAAGTCGAAGCATCCCAGGTAGGTGATTTAATCTTGAATATCAATCATTTGGGAGGATCCCCGTTCCCAAGATCAGCAGAGGCAGGTTTATACACAGCATCTCACCTCCTGAGATGAGCAAAAGCTCTTTGCTCCTCGCGCCACGTGGTCTGTCCTGTATTTATCCATTAATAATAAGCTGTCAGATTCCTGGTTTGTACCCGTTATAAATTAATCTCTTTTAACTGGCCGTGCTTCCAGCCCACCTCAGCAACAAAAGCTCCCTGCACGACCTCTACACCACACTGAAGAGTTAGAACTTACCAAAGGACTCCACCACCTGCAATAAATAAAGCCAGTGGGGGAACAGGGACTTTTGTTACGACTAAAATGCATTTGCACCCCTCGGGCAGCTCAGCACCCTCCAGCCCTGCTGCCCTGCCTAATAGAAGGGCAAAGCTGCTCAGCCCATGCAGTTTGCAGAAACTCCTCACCCCAGAAAAATCTCTCTTGAAGAGGGAAAGGGAACCAGAGCAGATCGGGAGGGCTGGAGGCAAGGGGGAAACTGAGGCACGAAGCTTTAGTTGCAGTGTGGGGAGTGCTTCAGCTGAGGAGATTGTAAACCTCTTGGAGGTCAATGCTGTAGGAGCATTCTGGCTCTGCTGCTCAGCTTTGTTAACACCCAGAGCTCAAGCTCGCCCTTGCACGGGACTATTTTAGAGCAACAATTTGCAAGACCTGCATTTTGGTCACTTGCAAAAAAACCACCCAGATGTACTTCATACCCATCGCACGCACAGTACTGGGTATGAGGATTTATACCATAACACACGGACGCAGGGATGAAAGAGCCTGGGCAGTGAGAGCCACAGCACAACCCTGCTCTGAGCCCCAGAAACTGGATGTGCGGCGACGCCAGGGATGCTCCGAGCCTCCCCAGAGACTGGCTTCACATCACTGCTTCCCAGGGGAGCAGGCTGCAAAGAGCCCCATTAAAAGTCTTTAAGAAAGGAAGGGTTTGATTAAAGCAAGATTCCCTTGCTTCTGTACTCAAACACAACTAAAAGACTTCCTCAGAACTGGCCTATCTGTGGGAATTTTTACAGTACTGCAAAACTTTCCATTCCAGAGGAACAATTTCATACCACCCTGGCCACCTGCAGCACTCAAACCCCACCCAACGCCAGCTCTGGTGGGCAGGAGCATCCTCGTGTCTCCTGGTCACACAACTCTTGCAGCGACACTTTCTCAAGAGCCTTCCAACTCCAGAATTCCAGTGTGCCCAACAAGCTCTCCACCAGCGGAGCATGGACCCTTCCAAACCACTTTCCTGCACCCAGATCGGAATTGGTCTTACCTTCTCGTCGAGGGAGCTCGTTCCTGCTACCATCTCCCGCTGCGTGGACTGCATCTCACAGAAAGGGTCTTTTCCAACGTAGGGATTCTGTGATCTCCATGAGTGTTGTTGCAGAGTCCGTCCAGGAAAACTGGGGTCCCCAGGAGGGGTCTGCACTTTTGCTCTCAATTAATAGCTACATACAAGCAACTGGTGATCATCCCCAATACCCTTTGAACCCAACACACTTTTTTTGTTGTTTATGTTCTTTTTTTTTTTGACAATGTCCATTACGGCCCAGGTGTTTTCCAGGGATTTCAGCAGCACTGCCTGTTTGTGACACTTCCAGAAGTGGGTGAGGTTGGAGAGACTGGGAAAAGGGTTCATCCTCCAGAGATTCGTGGAACATTGGAGCAGCTCCCAGGGGAGCAGTCACAGCACCAAGCCTGACGGCCATGGAATAATTTGGGTTGGAAGGGACCTCAAAGCCCATCCAGTCCCACCCCTGCCATGGGCAGGGACACCTCCCACTGGATCAGGGGCTCCAAGCCCCATCCAACCTGCCCTTGAGCCCCTCCAGGGATGGGGCAGCCATGATTCCACAAGTCTTAAAAGCCCTCACTGCTCTCTACAACAACCTGAAAGGAGGTTGGGGAGAGGAGGGAGCTGGGCTCTTCTCCCAAGGGACAGAACAAGAGGGAATGGCCTCAAGTTGCCTCAGGGGAGCTTCAGACTGGATATCGGAGAGAAATCAACACAACTACCCCTCATGGGGCGCAGGCAGAGGCTGCCCTCAGCGCCCCACTCTCCCCTTTATTCCCTAGCGCGGGAACACCAGCCAATGGGAGCTCTCTCTGCAAGGCCCGCCCCCTGCGCGCTCCGCCGGCGCTGATTGGCTGAGGGCCTGAGTGACGCGCGGCTCAGCCAATGGGGTGAGAGATTGGGGAACGCGAAGGGAGTGTGCGTCCGCTCTTGAAACCCTCGCTGCAGTACCGCCTGCGGCCACAACGCGGCAGCACCGAACCGGGAGAAACTCATTTTCACCTGTGCTGCTTGCACAACACTCACCTGCACAAAAAAAAATGTTCACAGAAAGAGTCATTAAGCACTGGCAGAGGCTGCCAGGGAGGGGGTTGAATCACCATCCCTGGAGGGGTTTAAAAGATTGGCAGATAAGGTGCTCAGGGACACGGTTTAGAGATTGATGGGAATGGTTGGACTCGATGATCCCGTGGGTCCTTTCCAACCTGGTGATTCTCTCCAGCCAGGAAACCTCACTCACCTTAACCACTCTCCAAGCAAAAGCTGAAAGACAGAGGTGGCGCTTCCAGAGGAAAGTCAGCTTTCTCCTGATCCCACACGCTTTCTCCTGATGATAGAAGCTTTGATATGAAGGGTTTCAGCTTTGAAACATGCAAAGGCTAGAAAGGAAAAACCGGTGCAGGAAAATAGACGGAATTCGAATCCAGCCCAAGTGGATTTTGGAAGCAGCAGACGCATTGACAATGAGAATATTTCCCTGACAAACATCCACACTCCGAGCGAGCCCACTCAAGTCAATCAGCCGCTCGTACAGCCAAACGGGTTGCAGGCTGAAAAGATTCCACTGCCGATACCACCACAGTATCAGCTGTGCCATGGCAGCAGCTCCCTCACTGCACGTGTGGCTCCGACAGCCTTACAGAAGATGGTTACAAATCAGCTTCTTCCCTGAACTTCTGGAAAGCCAAAGCTCCCCCTGCCAAACTCCAGCAGGAATAAAATCAGACTCAGGATCAGGTTTTGACTTCCACGAGGTTTAATAAGTTAACAGGTTCAGCCATTACACAGCAATGGAATTCTTCAACATTTACAAAGCTGCAAGAACTTCATTCATTTAGTCCAAATTAAGTCGGTTTTATACTCATCTCTTAAATAACTATACAGTTCCTATTTCTTTTCTTTTAAACGATCTGGGTTTAAAATTATCCACCCAGAGAGAAGGCATCAAAGTACAAAAAGAGCACGCACGAGGAAGGGCACTAGTTCCGATTCAGTGTGGGTATTTGGTCCAGGAGCTGTTCGAGCAAGGGAAGGTGGTGGGGAACAGTCAGGCCTGTGGAAGGAGCTGCGATATCGCAAGTACAGAGAGACCTTTCCCAGGAGTTGAGCCACCACCACTGGGATCGTTACTCTACCATGACGCTCAATGTGACCTGAGGGGAGAACAAGGCAAAACCGAGACCCCAAAACCACACAAACACCAGCCCCTCCAACTTCCAAGTGCCTCGCCAGCTACCCATGAAATTATTCTCTGTAGGTTTAGCCAACAAGGAACCAAGAGAAGCTACTGCAGGAAGGAAGTGGCATGACTAAAGAAAAGAGGCGGAACAAAACTACTTTCAAGCATATTCTTTGCCCTGTGCCCAGTTCTAGTCTAGAAACAGGACATTACTGTGGCTCTCCGTGAAGTTTGATGAAGTCTTCATCACCGTCACCTCCACGGCACCGTTTTCTGACCAGCTAGCAAGTGGTTTTCAGCCCCAAAACCCATCCCCACCCCAAAAGCAGCACAAGGTTCTTGCAAAGCAGAAGCTGGACTTGATTTGCTCAAATATGCCCCTGTGGAGTTCATGGAGACGCATTTCATGGCGGCTACAGAAACTAGCAAGGCCGCTCTCCTGTCACCTTGCAACATGACTGGTATGTGTCTTAACAGAGGGCTCTAATTACTAGTGTGTGCAAATGAGTACACAATCCCTCTGCCCTCAGAGACTCCCCAAGTATCAGGCCTCAGGCAAAGAGCTGTCACGCTAAAGCCTATAGCTCTCCCAAAACACTCGGGTTTCGCGGTTCCCTTCATTTCTTCCTGTGTTTTCATTTTCTCTCACCTCAGGATACCCCTCACAGGCTGACGCCAAGGGCTTTTACAACAGGGAGCCTCCTAAAAAGCCTCACCAAAACATGGGGAGAGAACGGATTCAGAGAGAAACGTACTTAAAAGCATGTTTACAGCTAGGGAAACCTGTTTTCTTCCGAGAAGTAAAAACATACATCACGTACGAGTTCTAGAAGCGCTGCTCAGCCAAAACAGCAAAAAAAAAATACCCCAAAGAAATAAAAATATGTATCCTTTGGCTTCATTCACCAGTCACTGTTTCTACTTGCACAACCAACAGTGAAATGCAGGCCCCTCATAGACAGGCTGAGCTCCTTTAGAAGCCTCCGTGTCTTAAAGCTGCTCTGCCGTTCCTCTTGCCCCTCTTGTTTGATTAAAGGCCAATTTCGCAAGGTGCAAATACTGAGCCTACCCTGAGACAGCAACCTGGTAACTGCAGATCATTCCAGTCTGAAAGGTTGGACTGCAGACTGTGCCACAGACCCCATGATGGCATCAAGGTGAGGGATCGGGTATTCAGAAGAAGCTCAGCAGGGAAAAGCAGGGATTAAATACAAAAGATACTTAAGTTCCATGGGGGAAAACTCCCTGGGACTCTACAGCTTCTGGAAGACAAAGACCTCCATGACCTTCCTTTTCCTTCAGAGAAGATTAGGATAGAAGTATCATTTCTCACACCAATAATCAGACGGTCTCCACAAGGCAGATTCATTATTGGTTTTGGCTTTATGTGTGGCTCACATAACTAACACTTCGTTAGACTAACACGTAGCTTGATACTTGGGGGATGACAACAACTGTGCACGTGGGAAATGAAACGATATGTGGATACAAAGAGAAAGGATCAACATGATTCTGAGGTGCATCAGAACTAAAAGCATCCCAGCGCATCCAGATGAGCCATTCCCCCTCCGTCCCTCCAACAGTTTATCCTGAAAAACATTCCACACATACAGAAGACAAAAGTTTACAATATTAGTTCGACACTGTATGACTTTGGAAAGCAACAAAATGACAGAAAGCACATCACTAGGACTCACAAGAGGGTGTGAGAGTTCACATCTGGGGATGTGCTCTGTCAGCACTGGACAACATCCCTCTCCCTCACAAGCAATCGGACACAAGCCTTCATAGCAATTCACTGCCTGCGATAAAGAGCACTGTCAAAAACTCAAGACTCCACAGGCTGCAGCACAGGAGATTCCTCCCAGATGAGTCTTCTGCCAAGTCAAAGCTCAAAATCAAAACCAGAGCCTCTGCTGTGATACATCAGCAGGCACAGCCTGGAGCCAACAAGCCAGGAATAGATTTAGGATGTACAGCAGGAATTGCACATTTATCATGAATATCCTCAGTCCCCAAGGCCGGTGAGGAATTCAAGCTTTGGTTTTACTCCTAGGTTTCCCATCACACCCTCTCTCTGAGCCTGATCAAAATATTTCGGTCAAAATCTAGGCACGTGTTTGTGAGACATGAACCTCACTTGCCTTTGTCACCTCGAGCACACAGCAAAAGTTTGCTAGCCCCGGTGGCACTTTTTATTCAAAGCAACCTTGATAAGGTATTAAAAAAGAACCAAATCCAAAAACGAAGCATCAAGTGCTGTTCCTGACACAGGCAGTCACAGCTGCAAGAGAGAATGTGGAACTGGAACCACAGCCACACACCCCCTCAAGCTCTGGGAACATGGGCAGGCCTAGGAAGAACAACGCTGCAGGTGACACTGCACTGACCCAGCAAAGAAAAGCTCCATCAAACCGGATTGCAAGAGGCAAGATTGTCATCTTCCAGCAGCAGGAACCAGTCACTCACGTTAAGGAAAGTGATTTTCAATGAGAAATGGCAAGTGCTCCAACATCCAAAGGGCACAGAGCTGAGAAAAAAGACATACTACCGTGTGGATGGGGAAAGAAACAAGGGATAGAAGACATGAAAGAGCTTAGGGACCACAGAAAGACTCCTGGACCAAATCAAGCAGTTGGAGAAGAGGTTCTTGGTCGGCCACTTCTCATACATGCCCAAACTTTGTAGGGAATTGGTAGGAGAAAAAGGAATGAGTCCCTCCTGCTGGGTGCACCAGCACTTTCAGTTCAAGCCCTGGGCAGCTATGACCTTTCCTTCCTCCAAACATTTTAAAGAGATGCCTTGAAATTCCCGTCTGTAAATCTTTTTGCAGCAGCAGCATACCGAACACGTTCCAGTCTTTGGAAATGGTGCACAACAATCATACCAATAAGCCAGGATTTGTCCCTCTGAAGAACATGGTGTGTTCTCTTAACAGCGCGTATTAAACAACTGCTTTCTCAGCTGGTCACATCCCACATAAGGTGAGGTGACAGTCCCCACCTCAGGAGTATCAAACAGGAAAGCAGAGCTGGTGAATCCAGCTAGCCCTGATCAATCCCTCTACAATGAGGTTTTTCCTCCCCTTTGTCCCATCTCTTTAACACTAAACCCCACGGGACAGGAGGAACTTCCATTCAAAGCAGGTGTGTACGAGGATTCCTCCAAAGAGCTTCACTACGCTACCTGAACAGCCCCTCTGGGGATATTCGCTATGTGCAAACACCAGGAGATAGAAAATCATTTGTCTACCAGGGCAGCCTCCTCCCACACAGGGAGTGGATTTTCTCCTGCGCACCTCTCCCTCCACGAATACCCACGGCGGAAATGCCTACTCTTTGAAGATGGTGGATGGCATTTGCTAGAAGAACAGGAACACCAGGTGCGATCAAGAAAGTCTTCTACTACAGGAAACCCCTTGACCAGTGAAAAGGTGTAAACGCTTGCCTCTTTCTGCCACGTGGCTTCAGGCTCCACATCAGACCACCCTTTTGCTACCATCACTACATTCCTTGCCGTCCATCCCCAGCGCGCTGAGGGTCCTCAGTGTGAGAACCAACAGGGTGTGAGAGACCAGGGGTTCCACAGGTCTGGAAGATGGCTCAGTGGCCTGCTGGAAATACACCCACCTGGCCCCATGGGGAAGTGTTCCACTCGTACATCAGCTAGTGCACACGTGCAGGACAGCCCCTTCCCCACCGAAGAACAGGAATGCAGAAGAAGTGCTGCCTCGAGGAGCAGCAGCGCCGACAGGACCGACCAGGCGCACATGCAAGGGTTGGGCTTCTACAAAAACTCGCCCAGTGGTTAAAACTTCCTTCTTCTTAGAGACTCCTTCCATCACTGGCACGGCACAGGAAGCAGGCCACCTCAGCACCGTCTGATTCCAACGGCAGAGCCAGGCTGAGAACCGCAGCTTGTTCTCTTGAGAGCTCACAGCCCGGGAGCGCATCACATCGCTCTGCGCCTCAGTCAGGTTACAGCCTCTGCACCGAGCAGAAGCAGCAAGTGCATTCACATGACCAGCAACCGCGTTGTTATCACGCTAGAAGAGCTGAGCAAGGCTGCAGCCCCACAATTCTCAGCGACGCAGCAACACATCCAACCCTTTAGTTTCTCAATCTTTAACTCTGAGGGCTGCCACGTGAGAGGCCCTCCTGCCCTTTCCAGGACACGCCCAGTGATGCCAGACAGCTATGCAGGCAGTCGCTTCCGCAGCTCCTGGGGCCTCTGCAGGGATTAGCATGCCACCTGGATTTTCTGGGAGAGCACGGTGGGGTACGACAATCAGAGAGGGCTGAGCCAAGGCAGACGAGCGGCCTAAGCTCCAGGTTTGCCACCTCCGATCCCCAAATGGCGTAAAGCACTGGGGTGTCTTCCCTTAGCCAGGGTTGGAAGTAACTGGACTGCAGATCACAAATACCGCGGAGTGGTAAGACAAAGAGACTAGAAAAGGATCTCTGCACAGCCTTTCCAACAGGCTTCTCTCTGCTTCAATTCTCACCAGCTGATGTGCCGTCGCTAGCTTTGGGTTTGGATTTAGACTTGAAAGAGAAGCGTTTGATGAGCCGGCGGGAGAAGCTCCCAGTTTTCTTCCTAGTGGTAGAGTTGGCAGTGACGTTGGACAAGTCGTCGTGTGACTGGCTCAGGCCCGCTTCCTTCTGCTTGCTCCTTCTCCGGAAAATGAGCTTGGTACCGCTCCGAAGAAAGCTGACTGCAGAGAGAGAGAGAGGAAGGAGACGGAAACCATGACAGCATCCTGCCCTGGTGAGTCTTGGGGGCAACGAACGCACCCCAAGAGGTGGAAGCACATGGCAGGTTGGCAAATCCCAGCTTCCAACTATAAGGACAGACTGCAATACCACCAACCTGCATCACTAAGTGCAACGTCACATGTGAGAACTTCCTTTTAAATAATATCCTCCCTTCAGTGGAAGGGTGAAGAATTGTAATAGGAAGCACAAATGAATAGAAAAACAAGTGAGAGTATCTGCATATGGAGACACTCGGAGGAAGACACAGCAGGAAAATGGCCTCTCAGACGAGAAAAGCTGCCTCAAAGGCACCTGAGTTAGCTGGTAATCAAACCTAAAGAAAAACCATCCACAGTTTCATAAGATGCCCAAATCTGGAGACAAGTAATAGCTCCGTTTAAAAGCAGAGACTCTGTTAAAGTCAGTGTCTACTTTGATGCCAACAGAAAAAGGGGGTGGGCGTCAAGGCACGTAAAATCCACATTGTGAGGTGGCCTCTATTTCGGTGCCAGAGGCAGCTGAATTCAAAGGAGGAATCATCTATCTAAAGACATGCATCTGACCTGTGGACCTAGGGACCAAGGAGTGAACGCAGGTCCTGAAGAACATGCAAGCTGCCATCTAAGAGAGCACAAAAACTAAAAAGGTGACAAGAATTGGACGCCTGAAATCAGAAGAGTTTGGAACTGCTCTAGTGGGAAGCGTGCGAGACAGGCAGGTTCTTCCAGACTCCAGCAGAAGCTCTTTGTCATGCCGAAAGCTGCCTGCAGCCCCCACACTCGGGTGGGAAACTCAGACATCGTTTTGTCCTCACATACAACAGGCTAACGTGAGCTACCACCTAATGGTTCATGCTTACCTTTGTGATCTTTCAAGCTCCTGGTCTCAAGGGCTCCTGTGGAGCCAGTTTCAGACTCAACATCTTCCACCGATGGTCTCTCGGAAATGTCTGACCGCGTTGTGTCATCCAGCTCCTGACTGGCCCTTTGTCCTGAGGGTGATGCCTCCAGCAGCTGCGATGATTCCGCAGAATTGTGCATCTGGTCAGCTGTGCGCTCTGCAGCAGAATCCCCGCATGCTGTGGCCTCCAAGGATGCGGCATAACCCAGGGAAAGGGCCATTTCATCTTGAGCGATGGGTACCTGGAGCAGTTTAGAAGGTCAGACAGACAGGAAGACAAGGTCTAAAGGGCTGCATTCATCTCCCTTTTTCCAGTCACACATTTGTATGGATGCTCCAGTTCCTATCACCAGTGGTAGACAGCACTGATGCACAGTCACCACTCTTCTGCTGAAACATACTGGAACAGAGCTGATTCCAAAGCATTCTGCAGCACCTCCTTCACTCCTCTAGCCAAATCCAAGAACTCAGATTCTCCACAAGGTTCCCAACCAGCTACAGCTCTTTGTGAACTCCCACTGGCAGCTGCCTGCAGGCCAGTGAGGTACCTTTGACACTCACTGAGAAGCAGCAACAAGCTGCAAGGGAACAACAAAAGGCTTCTTCAAAGCAACTTGCTTGTGCTGGAACCTTTCCACACTACTAAAGCAGACTGCAAACTGGGTGAGGATGCTACTACTGGTTTCACCCACGCATCCTTAGAAACAAACTCCTCCCAATTAGACCACAGACCTTGGAAACTCCTGAGATGATCAGAGTGCTCCGTTTTGTTGGAGTCTTCTTGACAGGCTTGTTATTCGTCTCGGTTAGCTGCCTGATCGCTGTCTCGGCTACCGGATCCAAGCCATTGGGCATATGGTTATCCCCTGCACCCAAGAAAGACACCAATGCTTGAAGTAGAAACCTTCAGCCTGGGCAAGAGGATGCTTGTAATAGGCAACGACGTGTGCACAAAGGTAGAGAACAGAATTTATTCCGTACAGTTCTCAGTTCTTTTCAGAAACAGGCATCTCAGGCATATCATCAAAACACTTTTCCCACTCAAGAAAGACTCCCAAAGACTCCCAAGAGTTTGGGCTGCCTTGGCCACAAACTATAATCACAGCTGCAGTGCTCTGTCCCCAAGACTATCAGAGTACAGGGTGAGCAAAGCTCTTTGGGTCTGGAGAGCCTGGAATGTTCTCATCAAGCACAGAAATACCCAGAGCCACAGACTGGGTAGACAAAGTCGAGTTTCTTTTACCTGTCCCCAGTCGCCACTGCCCCTCCACCCCTGCCTACACTCGGGCACTTAAACATTCTCTTCTGCAAATGAAAACTAGTTCAGTGACCCACGTTCACAACACTACTCTTCAAGAAAGGATAAGAAACACCATCGCTCTGGTAAAAGCCTTGGATTTCCAAGCACTTACGGCTACCGCTGGGCAAGGGGCCACGAGGGCAGCCGCTCTCCAAAAGCACCGTTGTCTTCTTTTCAGTCACTTCCACCTTAGAAGGCGACCTGGACGGTGAATCTTCACAGCAAAAGAAAGGCAGAGACAGAGACACCAGTAAGTGGAGACGAAGCTTAAGCAACTTCATAGAACCATAGAATCATAGAACAACCAGGTTGGAAGGGACCCATCGGATCATCGAGTCCAACCATTCCTATCAAACACTAAACCATGTCCCTCAGGACCTCATCTACCCGTCCCTTAAACACCTCCAGGGAAGGGGAATCAACCCCCTCCCTGGGCAGCCTATTCCAATGCCCAATCACCCTCTGTGTGAAAAACCTCCTCCTAATCTCTAGCCTAAATCTCCCCTGGTGGAGCTTGAGGCCATTCCCTCTTGTCCTGTCCCCTGTCAATTGGGAGAAGAGGCCGGTTCCCTCCTCTCTACAACCTCCTTCCAGGTAGTTGTAGAGAGTAATGAGGTCTCCTCTCAGCCTCCTCTTCTCTAGACTTCACTACTGGATTGTGGCTCCCTGCACGCACAACCCCAAAAAGCCTCCAGTGTGCACAGAGCCTGCAGCGGCTTCACAGCAGCAAAGTGCTACGAACCTACTGAAAAAACACACATGAAGCAATCCTGTCACAAGACTCCATTCATGCTGTTTCCCAGTCCCAACTCATGGAATATCCAGGACCACATTCATCAGGACGTCAGACCACAAGCAGCAACAACTAGTAGTAAGCAAGGTCAATGTGCTTTCAGCTCCACATTCAGTACCTACAGCATAACGTTTTTAGCAGTGAAGAAAATACAGGAAGCAAAATGCTTAGCCTGATATCATGCAGAGGTTATGCAGCAGTATACACGTTAGACTCAGGACCTCTCAGGGTGTCAGAGAAGCTCGTCCCTCTCTAACCTTCCCCTAAATATAGGGCTGTGTCCATTCCTTCCCCAGAAGGTTAAACGTGAGCCTCCAGCCAGCCACAAGACCCTAAGAGAATGGCGATGAAGCCCACATTCTGACCCAGAAGCCTAAAACACCACACAAGGTGCAAGTCTGCAGCAACTACCGCACACAACAGATTAACAGTTTTGCTGCTGCCTTGAGAATAGTGGAGGCCACGGCCACCCACAGAAGGTGCCAGCCACGGAGCATCCTCACCCAGTTTGCAGTCTGCTTTAGGCCGGGACTGGATCGTGGTGACAGTGGTGACGATGGTGCCGTCGGGCATGATGGTCCTGTCCATCTCCACCTTCTTAGTGGGAGTGATGCTAGTTCGCAGCGATGAGGCGTGCTGAGCATTGAGAGACGCAGGAGACTCCTGGAATAGCAGCTACAAGGAGTAAAGCACAGCTCAGAGCGGCTCTCCTCCTCCTGTACAGGAAGGCAGGCATACAGGTGATAGAAGCTACTACTCTGGGCACCGAGGAGCCATCCCTGCTACATCATCAGCTGTGTGGAGGGAAGCTCAGAGACCAAGGCCCAGGTGACAACCCCTCCTTGGCCTAAGAGTCTGCAACGAGCCCAGGCCTTATCACGCTCGTCTCCTGCTAGAGGCTCACATCCTGAACACTGCTGCAGCATGTATTTGCATTGAGTTTTTGCAGTCGGGAGCTCACCTCCAATACAATGGTAGCTTCAGCTGCCAGTGACTGCCCAGCGCCAGGGGCCAGTGAGCAGACCTGTCTCCCAGATGGCTGTTTGCCCAAAGAATCAAGTAAGAGCGTGGCATGTGCCAGCAGCACATCTGTGGGAAGGAACAGGAAAACAAAACACACCACATGACCTCAGCACCTCAGGTGTCTCCCAGGCAACCTCTGCTTTTGGGAAGCAGCCCTGCAGGCCCCACCTAAGCAGATCCCCACCCAAGAGTTCCCAAGTTTGAAGCAGGGAAGGTGCGGGCGGCATTCCTTGGCTCCTGCTAACCAATCCAGAAACTGACTCCCTGTTGCGTGGCTGCCATCAAAAATAGCAGCTGTGGTTAGTCCTTGACCAAGTACAAATCCACAGAGTTAAGAGCCTTCTGCAACGTTTTCTCAAATACACTGGGGCAAATCCCTACATCCCTCTCCCAGCTTCAGAGTGGAGACAGGCAGGACACAAGAACCTCCTGGGTACCAATAAGGTCAGAACGTTTCACTAAGAACAACAGGCTCCAGAGTTATTTCACTCAGAGGCTCATGTAAAGTTGGATACGAAACATCCTTTGCACACTTCATCACACATCATACCAAAACAGAACTACCACAGGTTCAAAAGCACAAAGAGCCCCCAAGGAATTTTTGTCCCCATCTTACAATCCCTCTCAGGGCTGCCCATACTCACTTCCCCCTCCATCGCTGGTCCCCAGCACTTGTAGCTTCAGCTCTTTACTTCTAGGTCCCAGCTCCCTGTCGAAACAGGAAAAGACAGGCTGGCATAAGGCAACCCTTGCACAACAGCCACAGAGCAAACAGTCCCCTCCTCATCTTCCCTCCCTCCAATCTCAGACACCTCGTCACCCTTTCCAAAGCTCCAAGTGTGTGGAGGACACAACAAGGGTCAGCACACTGCACAGAACAAGAGAACTCCAGTTCAAGTCCCTTGTAGGACTGTGTCGCCTGCCAAGGGAAGCAGAATGGACAATCTGTCTTGAAGGCTGATTTACACTCCAGGTCTTCCACACATGATCTTCCCACTATGCCACCCGTAACCAGTGCTTCTGCTCACCCAGTTAAAATACAGTGTGTCCAGGAGTGTGGGAAATACGTACGTAAGCTGAGGCAAATTGCCAGAATTGGTACCGTGGTACATGGGCAGCACAAACACACTGCCCCGTGGCACAGACTTCACCTCTGCACCACCCGCAGCAGTTCTGCAGTGCAGTCAGAACACCGAGAACCCACACCAGCCTCCCTTTGCTGCGCCAGCCAGAAGGAGGGGAGACACTTACAGAAGCAACTCCTCGTTCCACTCCATCTCTGCTGCAGCACTGGCAGTGCTGGCTGTCAACGGCCTCGTCCGCTTCTGCTGCAGAGGGCTGTCCAGCTCTGCCACGCAGCGGATCTCCCCAACTCCTATAACAGAGGGACAGAGCACATGTGTGCACTTGTCAACATACACCACTCTTTTCCACTCAACCCCTCACAAAACATCCACTCACTCCAATCTCACCACCTGCATGCTTGCCCTTGCAGATCACAAGTGTTTTCGCGCTTACCTGCCTTCCCCTGGCAGCCCAAGTTCAACACTCGAAGACTCCGGAGCAGCAGCTTAGAACCCTGAGGGGCTGCTGCTGCTGCTCTGGATGGGGACTCTCGACTCAACTTATTGCTAGTTACCTGAGGAACAACAAAAGTGAGATCAATGCCTTTATCATTCACTCACCAGCAGGCAGCAGCAAGGTACATTACGTTTGTCCTTGCATCTACTAAATAGTTCCTCACACCTTCTCTGTGCGTATACCCAGAGAGACATGAAGAGATGCTGCAGGTTCCCAAGCTATTGACCTCTGGTGGCTTTCAGGTGGGAAGCTATTGACCTCCCCCACGTGCTTTCAGGTGGGAAGTTTAAAGCACACAGGAAAACAAAGAGACCAAAACAAGCTTGCTGGGTGCCAGACAGACAACTAAAGATGAAAAACCATGGACCATTTCATGTCCATGGACCTTTTGACCTCATTACTCTCTACAAGTACCTGAAAGGAGGTTGTAGAGAGGAGGGAGCTGGGCTCTTCTCCCAAGGGACAGGGGACAGGACAAGAGGGAATGGCCTCAAGCTCCACCAGGGGAGATTTAGGCTGGAGATTAGGAGAAGGTTTTTCACAGAAAGGGTCATTGGGCATTGGAATAGGCTGCCCAGGGAGGTGGTTGATTCCCCTTCCCTGGAGGTGTTTAAGGCACGGGTGGATGAGGTCTTGAGAGACTTGGTTTAGTGTTTGATAGGAATGGTTGGACTAGAAGATCCGATGGGTCCCTTCCAACCTGGTTGTTCTGTGATTCTATGTCTGTAAAGGCTGTCCTGGACAGAGCCTGGTTGTTCAAAGCATCTGGAAGTACAGAGCTGCCTTTCAGAGCAGTTTCTAGTTATCCCTGCTCCCTGTGTCACACTATCCCAACTCCTACGACAGTGCAGGCCAGGATACAGCTGTTACCCAGAAGCCATTCTCAACCCTTGGATTCCTACCTGAGCACCTGCCCTCAAAATCACACTGGGATAGTGTTTGAGGCAGAGGAAGGACACGAGGTGGGAGCCTTACCGCACCAGCTCCAGCAGGGCAGGCCTTCAGGTTCACCATCATCGCTGGCTGCGTGCTGACGATGGTGTCCTCGATCAGATCCTTGATGGTGGACAGATTCGCTCCCCCTTCGTTCTTCACAAAGCAAGAGGAAATGCATGAAAGTCAGAATGAGACAGACACATTTTCTCCTCACACAGTTCCAACTGCCTCTTGAGCCTGTACAGCACTTCACAGTCCCTCTCCTGATAATAATCTTCCAGGTACTCTTCCCATATTCCATATTAACTCTCCCCATATTCTATATTTGCTTAAAGCTTCCATGTAACAGCTGCAAGAAAAACTGTGGAGGGACATTTTACGAAGGCTTGTAGTGACAGGACTAAGGGGAATGGCTATAAAATGGAGAGGAGAAGATCTAGACTAGACATTAGGAGGAAATTCTTCAGTGAGGGTGGTGAGACACTGGAACAGGTTGTCCAGGGAAGCTGTGGCTGCCCCATCGCTGGAGGTGTTCAAGGTTGGATGGGGCCTTGAGCAGCCTGATGTAGTGGGAGGTGTCCCTGCGCACAGCCGGGAGGTTGGAATTAGATGATCTTTAAGGTCCCTTCCAACTCAAACCACTCTATGGTTCTACGATTCGGATCACAGCAGCACAAGCACACCCACATTCAGCTCATTAAACCTCCAACACCCATGGGTTCCACAAACAAATCTCCAAAATACCTCCCTCCCAAACAAAAACCAAACCAACCCAGCTCATTTTGCAGCTCTACATCTGTCAAAAGCAGGAGGACCTATGTAAATCTGAAGCATTTTCTGACACACAGGCTCCCCCTTGCCTGTTACCCCAAACTCAGAGAGCAGAGATCTGTTGCGCTTCAGCCCTCTTGAGGGCTCTGTTTTGACAGAGTGGAGCTAGTATCAAGAAACCCTAAAAGTCCACAACAGTGAGTCGCCAACCTCTTCCCTTCACAGCATATTTTCCCATAGCTCAAGGCTGTTTCTGCCTCTCCCTCCCTCCTCCGCTGAAGACCAGCCTCCTACTCTTCGCCACTCACCTCACGAGGTTGAAGTTTTGGAAGAACCGAAAGGTTCAGGTCTGGTCTGTCTTTGAACATCCACGACACTAGGAGACCTTCATTCTGTACCTCCTCCAAGCGGATCTCCACCTGGCCCAGAACAAACACACAGTCAGGAACAGTGTCTGTTTCCATCAAGTGGGGTTTTTTGCCCCACATCAAATTCAGCAGCTGAACAGCCCTCACACCAGGGCAAGAGTAGGAACTCTGGCTGAGTATCCCATGAAAAACAGTAGGAGCTCCTGACCCAGGGTAACAAAACGTAAAATAGTTGTAAAGTAACTGAGAGATCGTCATTTATTTACAAGTTATAGGAATGGTTGGACTAGAAGATCCGATGGGTCCCTTCCAACCTGGTTGTTCTATGATTCTATGAAAGCGACACTGAGAACCAGGAAAACACCACAATTAAACACGCACACAGGACACTTCTTTTCCTATCCATGACATCGTGAGGGAACCTGCACTCTGAGGAGTTTTCACTGCTCAAACATCTGCTTAAAAACACAGCGTAGAGTGCTGCCATCCCTCAGTCTCTCTGAATTTTATTATGGCTACATCACACAGCCAAGATCTGCAGAACAAGGCTCAGAAAACACAACTCAGCAGCCAATGAGGAATATTTGCCATCCCACCAAGCATTGGTGACAGCACGGCAAGGCCTTCTTCTTCCTTGATTAGCAAGTGCACAGGTAAACGAATAAGTTCAATGCCAACTTTTCAGACATTACCTGGGCCTGCACCATAGTCAAGGTGACGTGATAGGTGTCCACAGAAACAGCAGCCGGGGACTGCTGTGTGACAGAGACGGGGAATTTGACAGCCTCAGCTGACAGACGGCAGGATAGCACCTAGAAGAAAAAGGAAGGAGTTATAGATTTGGCAAGAGGCAGCTGCACAACGGTAAAATGTCTTAAAGTAATAAGCAAAGTTAGAATCATAGAATCACCAGGTTGGAAGAGACCCACCGGATCATCGAGTCCAACCATTCCTATCAAACACTAAATCCCCTGCATCACAAAGCCGCTGACAACCACACAGCACAGCCCAAAAAGACAAGAGAGAACCAGTCCCTTCCCTGCAGAACCCCGTTCGTTACTGGGATGCCAAACGGCCTCCGGGTGCATGTGAGGTTTTGGCTACGGGAATCTCCTTCTCCCCTAACAGTGCTGCTAGAAGGTGAGTCACCGATAGAAAATGATTCTATGATTCTATGAAAAGCTTTTAGAAACATTCCATAAATCAGTTGACTAAAGAAAAATAAGGATTACAGTTCTTTTACTATCCCATTCCCATCTGACGCTGCCACGTGCCTGCACAAGGGAATAAGTTGACACATTGTGGCAGGAAAAAACCATCAGGCTCACTCCCAGGCCCAGTTCCGTGCTGCAAACGTGCCAGTTCAGACTCTGTATGTGAGGCAATAAAGATCTACCAGCAACAGGAGCTCTCTTCTGCCCTTCACTGTAGGACCCTGATATTCCAGCTCAGCATCTATACACCCCAGCTCCACCAAAATACCTGCTCCCGGGGCTCTCCCAGAGGTCACTGATGCACCAGAGCCACAGTGTCACGAGCCCATCGAGAAGCCTCGAAACTCAACAACAGACCAAGCCCCAAACTCCCCTGGTTCCACTATCCCCACCAAACAGGCCTCGGCAATCTCCATGGAATACGCCATCAGTCGACAGAGAAACCTCACACCATACAATTCAGAATAGCCAAGACTTACCATGCTGTGATCCGACTGTTCCTCGCACGTCACACAACTTATATTTGCGGCTGGTAGTAACTGAGGACCCTCTTCAAACGTGATCTGCACGGAACTCTATAAAAAGAGAAGCCCGTTAGGACCCAGTGTCCACGGTACCCTTGACAGTTTCAGAGAGGACGAATGATTCTGATGCAGTTTCTCCTCTGAGATCCAGGCAGACAGAAGGACCGACTGTTACACAGTTGCATGACAAAACCAAAACTAGAACAACACCCAGTCCAGAACAAGCCTCCTATTCTATGGTCTTCAGAAAGTTCACAGAGGGTACATGTAGACAGGTGTCATCAACCTGAGGCTAACTTCACTTTGTTGCACTTAGCTTAGAAAGGACTGGAAAAGTTGTAATTGACAGTTGTCAATTAGTTAGTGCTTTCATATTATTGAGTCCCTACTCTCTTCTCATTTGGCAGCTCCAGACATGGCTCAAAAACACAGTCCCTCAGGGCACACAAGTTACTCAGCCTCACAATAAGTTGCAATGACCTAGTCTAAACCGGTCTTACTTCTCCTTCTACTGGTGCTGCCTCCTGACACCACAGGCTCTAACGCAAAAGCTCTCACATAAGTCAGGAAAGTGCTCCTAATGTCCAGCCTGAACCTCTCCTGGTGGAGCTTGAGGCTATTGCTCCTTATCCTGTCCCCTGTCACTTGGGAGAAGAGCCCAGCTCCCTCCTATCCACAACCTCCTTTCAGGGAGTTGGAGAGAGCAATGAGGTCTCCTCTCAGCCTCCTCTTCTCCAGGATAAACACCCCCAGCTCTCTCAGCCACTCCTCTTCTTCTCCAGCCCCTTCACCAGCTTCGTTGCTCTTCTCTGGACTCTCTCCAGAGCCTCAACAACCTTCTTGTGCTGAGGGGCCCACAACTGAACACAGGATTCAAGGAGCAGTCTCACCAGCACTGAGTACAGAGGGAGAAGAAACTCCCTGGCCCTGCTGGTCACACCATTTCTGATCCAAGCCAAGATGCCATTGGCCTTCTTGGCCACCTGGGCCACTGCTGGTTCATGTTCAGTCGCTGTCAACCAACACCCCCAGGCCCTTCTCCTCCAGGCAGCTCTCCAGCCACTCTTCCCCTAGTCTGTAGGAGTCTTGTAGGAGTCCCAGTCCTCACCCACCCCCTCACCTTCTCAAGGGACGCCCCCTTTCCCGTTCCACCTCCGCTTTCACCGGCTTTGCCCAACGCATACCCACCCTCCCCGCCTCCCTGGGCCCCTCCCTGCCCCGGGTTGCCCCTCGTACCCCGTGCCGCCTGGCCTGCCCGTTCAGCGCCCGCACCCAGGCGCGCCGCCACGGCTCCCGCAGCGCCCGCAGCGCCAGCAGGGCGGCCGGCGGCGCCACCCCGCGCCCCCCCGCCGCCGCCGCCCTCCGCCTCGCCGCCGCCGCCCGGCACTGCTGCAGCAGCCAGGCCGACACGGTGAGCAGCGACGCGGCGAACAGCAGCACCAGCGCGGCCCACACCGGGTCCGCGCCCATGGCGGCCGCGAGGGGCGGGCCCCCGCGCGCCAGACACAAACATGGCGGCCGCGGCGCTTCCGGGGTGAAGGAAAGGGTGGCCGTCCGCGTCGCTGCGGAAAACCCCACGCGCCAACGACAAACATGGCGACGCCGGCGCTTCCGGCGCGTAGGAGGAGCCCGCGGCTGGAACACCGCGCGCCAGCTACAAACATGGCGGCCTTGGCGCTTCCGGGGTGAAGGAGACGGTCGCGGTAGGGGGCGGCCGCCCGCGCCGCCTGAGGGAACCCCGTTCGCCAGCGACAAAGATGGCGGCGCCGGCGCTTCCGGGGTGGTGGAGGCGACGGGCCGGAGGGGGCCGGCTGCGGCCATGGCGGGGTGGCCGGCGGCCCCGCTGCTCGTCAACCTGGCCGGGTCGCTGCTGGGCTTCGCGGCCACGGTCACGCTGATCCCGGCCTGCGCGGAGCGCTTCGTGGCCGCGCGGCTCTGCGGGCGGGACCTGAACAAGGCCTCGCTCCGCCCCGTGTGAGTAAAACAAGCGCCGCGAACCGCGCCCGAGGCCGAGCCTGGGCCTGGCCTGACCCCGCTGACCGCCCTCCCTTCTAGCCCCGAGGCGCAGGGCGTCATCAGCGGAGCCGTGTTCCTCGTCACCCTTTTCTGCTTCATCCCCGTGCCCTTCCTGAGGTGCTTCGTGGAGGAGCAATGCGCCGCCTTCCCTCACGACGAGGTGAGGCCGCCGGGGGCGGTGGGGAACGGGCTGTGTCCCCCCTCCTCCTGTGTCCCCCCTCCTCCTGTGTCCCCCCTCCTCCTGTGTCCCCCCTCCTCCTGTGTCCCCCCTCCTCCTGTGTCCCCCCTCCTCCTCTCTCCCCCCTCCTCCTCTCTCCCCCCTCCTCCTCTCTCCCCCCTCCTCCTCTCTCCCCCCTCCTCCTCTCTCCCCCCTCCTCCTCTCTCCCCCCTCCTCCTCTCTCCCCCCTCCTCCTCTCTCCCCCCTCCTCCTCTCTCCCCCCTCCTCCTCTCTCCCCCCTCCTCCTCTCTCCCCCCTCCTCCTCTCTCCCCCCTCCTCCTCTCTCCCCCCTCCTTCTCTCTCCCCCCTCCTTCTCTCTCCCCCTCTATCCCCCAATCTCTGCCCCCTCCCCTCTCCCTCCTACAGTTCGTCGAGTTCATCGGCTCACTCCTCGCCATCTGCTGCATGATCTTCCTGGGCTTTGCGGACGACGTCCTGGACCTGCGCTGGCGCCACAAGCTCCTTCTCCCCACCATGGCTTCCCTCCCGCTGCTCATGGTCTACTTCACCAACTTCGGGAACACGACCATCGTGGTGCCAAAGCCCTTCCGTGCGCTGCTGGGAATGCACCTGGACCTGGGTCAGTGGTGGCTGCTTCGCAGGAGAGGAGGAATTAATTAGGAAGCCGCTGCTGCCCAGACTCACAGCAGAGTGTTGTACAGAGCACGGGCTTTGGAAAATTTGAGCAACAAAGCTGGTGAAGGGGCTGGAGAACAGACCCTATGAGGAGCGGCTGAGAGAGCTGGGGGTGTTTAGCCTAGAGAAGAGGAGGTTGAGAGGAGACCTCATTACTCTCTACAAGTACCTGAAAGGAGGTTGTAGAGAGGAGGGAGCTGGGCTCTTCTCCCAAGGGTCAGGGGACAGGACAAGAGGGAATGGCCTCAAGCTCCGCCAGGGGAGATTTAGGCTGGAGATTAGAAGGAGGTTTTTCACACAGAGGGTCATTGGGCATTGGAATAGGCTGCCCAGGGAGGTGGTTGATTCCCCCTCCCTGGAGGTGTTTAAGGCACAGGTGGATGAGGTGCTGAGGGACTTGGTTTAGTGTTTGATAGGAATGGTTGGACTCGATGATCTGATGGGTCTCTTCCAACCTGGTTGTTGTATGATTCTATGATTCGGCCTAGTACCTGCTTGACTGGGAATGCTGAAGCATGTGGCCGGCTCTGATCCGCAGGTATCCTCTACTACATGTACATGGGGATGCTGGCAGTGTTCTGCACCAACGCCATCAACATTCTCGCTGGGATTAACGGCATCGAAGCAGGGCAGTCTCTGGTGATAGCTGCTTCCATTATCGTCTTCAACATCATCGAGCTCAACGGTGAGGTGTTTGCAGATGGAAAAAAACGAAGGGAGATGACATCCTAGAGTCCTGGTGTGACTGCAAATCAACCTGCCCTGCCTCACCACAAGCACCTTCTTTTCTCTTTCCTGTAGGTGATTACCGAGATGATCACATTTTTTCCCTCTACTTCATGATTCCCTTTTTTTTTACCACGCTGGGGCTGCTTTACCACAACTGGTAAGAGGATGGTCGTGCAGAGTTTCTTTGAAAGCATCCTGTGCTTTTACTTTCTCCCTTTCCGAGCAAAACCCCTTAGGCACGTGCAGGAGCGTAGACAGGCTTCCTGCCAGAACCATTGATGCACTGGTAGCTTTTCTTCTTCTTAAAACAAATCTGGTTGTGCTGGCTCACTGAAACACACAGACTGTGCTCCTTCAAGCGTCTCACAAGCCGTGTTTTCATCCCGTATTCCCTGCAAGCCAGGCTGTAGGTCCCAGTCCTGCAGTTCTTGACATAAATCATAGAATCATAGAACAACCAGGTTGGAAGAGACCCATCATATCATCGAGTCCAACCATTCCGATCTAACACTAAACCATGTCCCTCAGGACCTCATCCACCCGTCCCTTAAACACCTCCAGGGAAGGGGAATCAACCACCTCCCTGGACAGCCTATTCCAATGCCCAGTGACCCTTTCCGTGAAGAACTTCCTCCTAATCTCCAGCCTAAATCTCCCCTGGCGGAGCTTGAGGCCATTCCTTCTTGTCCTGTCCCCTGTCCCTTGGGAGAAGAGCCCAGCTCCCTCCTCTCTACAACCTCCTTTCAGGTAGTTGTAGAGAGTAATGAGGTCTCCTCTCAGCCTCCTCTTCTCCAGGCTAAACACCCCCAGCTCTCTCAGACGATCCTCATAGGTTCTGTTCTCCAGCCCCTTCACCAGCCTTGTTGCTCTTCTCTGGACTCGCTCCAGAGCCTCAACATCCTTCTTGTGCTGAGGGGCCCAGAACTGGACACAGGATTCAAGGAGCGGCCTCACCAGTGCTTAGTACAGAGGGAGAATCACCTCCCTGGCCCTGCTGGTCACACCATTTCTGATACAAGCCATATCCGCAACTGTTGTTTTTACTGTACCAGTTCCCCTCCTGGCCCCTCACCTGCCGTATGGAAACACACTCAGCGGTCACAACATCATTTTTATGGTGATGACAATGGTGACAGAGCTTTGCTTTTCTGCCCTGTGGGCTGCAGGTACCCATCGCGAGTGTTTGTTGGGGACACCTTCTGCTACTTTGCTGGCATGACCTTCGCCGTGGTGGGGATCCTCGGGCACTTCAGCAAAACCATGCTGCTCTTTTTCATCCCCCAAGTGCTCAACTTCCTCTACTCCTTACCTCAGCTCTTCCACGTCATTCCTTGTCCCCGTCACCGGCTGCCGAGGTAATGTATTACGCGACCACAGGTTGTTCCTCTTAGCTTCGGCACCACGTGGCCGTGGGAGCTCTTTTTAAAAGCCACCCAAGTCAGTTTTATAGTTAAATGTCATAGAATCATAGAACAACCAGGTTGGAAGGGACCCATCGGATCTTCTAGTCCAACCGTTCCTATCAAATCAGCTCAGACAGTGGAGGTTTCACAAAGTTATCTCCTCTAACCACCCACTCACCCCTCCCTAGATACAGAAGAGTGAATTTTGGCTGTGCTGGAGCATGATTATCCAATCTGTGGCACTGGGCTGCATCAGCCACTGTTTCTGCAGATGGTAGATTCGCTTTTTTTGAACCTAAATAATTATGTGATTCTGTAATAATGGGCAGGATGCATTGGGGAGGAATCTCCTTGTGACTCTGCCCGGTCTGAGGGATGAGGTAGTGGTAGCTCTTGCTAAGCAAATTGGATTATTTCTGCTTTATTCCACCACTAGATTAATTTTTCATAGAATCATAGAACAACCAGGTTGGAAGGGACCCATGGGATCTTCTAGTCCAACCATTCCTATCAAACTAAGGCTCTAAGGCTGATTCCATAGGGATCTCTGCCTCCTTGCTCTATACTTCCTAAAACTCTTAACGTTTCTTCTAGGCTCAATCCTAGCACAGGGAAGTTGGAGATGAGCTACTCCAAATTCAAAACTAAGAACCTCTCTGCCCTGGGAACAAACATTCTGAAGGTAATATCTGGAAGACGTTTTGAAGTGATGATCAAATTTGAGAGGAAGAGGGTGGGAGGGGAATTGTGAAATAGCGTGTGATGTCTCTGTCCCCAGGCAGTCAAGACCTTGCACATAGTCGATGTGAGGACCGGAACGGATGAAGACGGTGAATACACTGAGTGTAATAATATGACGCTTATTAACTTTGTCATAAAGCTGATTGGACCCACCCATGAGCGCAACCTCACTCTCCTGTTGCTACTCATTCAGGTCAGACAACGGTTCCTCCAGCAGAACCATGTGCTTTGCAATACAAACAGCTCCAAATCAGTCTTGAGAGTTTCAAGGGCAAAGGGGGGAAGAAGTAAAGCATCAAGCACAGTGAGCCAGTAGTGTGCCCAGGTGGCCAAGAAGGCCAAGGGCATCCTGGCTTGGATCAGAAACGGTGTGACCACCAGGGCCAGGGAGGTGATTTTCCCTCTGGACTCAGCACTGGTGAGGCCGCTCCTTGAATCCTGTGTTCAGTTGTGGGCCCCTCAGCACAAGAAGGATGTTGAGGCTCTGGAGCGAGTCCAGAGAAGAGCCACGAAGCTGGGGAAGGGGCTGGAGAACAGGCCCTATGAGGATCGTCTGAGAGAGCTGGGGGTGTTTAGCCTAGAGAAGAGGAGGCTGAGAGGAGGCCTCATTACTCTCTACAACTACCTGAAAGGAGGTTGTAGAAAGGAGGGAACTGGCCTCTTCTCCCAAGGGACAGGAGACAGGACAAGAGGGAATGGTCTCAAGCTCTGCCAGGGGAGATTTAGGCTGGACAATTGGAGGAAGTTTTTCACAGAAAGGGTCATTGGGCATTGGAATAGGCTGCCCAGGGAGGTGGTTGATTCCCCTTCCCTGGAGGTGTTTAAGGGATGGGTGGATGAGGTCTTGAGGGACTTGGTTTAGTGTTTGATAGGAATGGTTGGACTAGAAGATCCGATGGGTCCCTTCCAACCTGGTCGTTCTATGATTCTGTGAAATCCATCTGAAGAGGAGGAATCTGCCAGCCTGTAGGTGCTTTAACTCACTAATGTTTGCCTCATCTGGTTTTCACCTAGGTCCTGGGCAGCATGATTGCGTTTTCAATACGGTACCAACTCGTGCGCTTGTTTTATGATGTCTGACCAGGCTGATGGGAGCAAAGGGAGGAGCGGAACATGTCCGTCGTCTTTTTCCAGTTGCTGATCTTGCCGCAGCCGTCCGAGGGCCTCAAGCCTCCTGTCGCAATGCAACAACTACTCTGCCAGGGCCGGTCTTGAACTGTAGCCATCTGGGTTTTGTGCACAAGACGGTTTTGTCTGATTCTGCTCACAGAAGAGATTCAGTGCTGCTTGCCCATCATTGTCACTGGGAAGACCTCTCAGAGGGGAAGGGCGTGGCCAAACGTTTACTCACAGCACATAAGGGAAGTGGGAAAGATTAAATCTTTAAACTCGGACGAGCACGTTGCTGTTCCCCAAGAGAGGAAACGGGAAATTCAGGTTGTGCGGACTCTGTACAGCAGTACATGTAAACCAGAACCCATTCCTATCAATCACTAAACCATGTCCCTCAGCACCTGGAAGGTGCTGAGGGACATGGTTTAGTGATTGATAGGAATGGTTGGACTCGATGATCCGGTGGGTCCTTTCCAACCCTGTGATTCTGTGATTCTGTCCTGGCTTATCCAGTCCTGGCTTTAGTCCATGGACATCAAGTGACATAAACCATACCCAAAACTCTTAGAATAAAATAAGTCATGGCCCCTCTGCCCTTCAGTGCTTTGCCTCAAGAACATCACATGACATGCTCTGTGCCCAGGTGGCCAAGAAGGCCAGTGGCATCCTGGCTTGGATCAGAAATGGTGTGACCAGCAGGTCCAGGGAGGTGATTCTCCCTCTGGACTCAGCACTGGTGAGACCACTCCTCAAATCTTGTGTTCAGTTGTGGGCCTCTCACCACAAGAAGGATGTTGAGGCTCTGGAGTGAGTCCAGAGAAGAGGAGGCTGAGGGGAGACCTCATTGCTCTCTCCAACTACCTGAAAGGAGGTTGTGGAGAGGAGGGAGCTGGGCTTTTATCCCAAGGGACAGGACGAGAGGGAATGGCCTCAGGCTCCACCAGGGGAGGTTCAGGCTGGACATTAGGGAAAAAATTGTCGCAGAAAGGGGGTCATTGGGCACTGTCAGAGGCTGCCCAGGGAGGGGGTTGAATCACCTTCCCCGGAGGGTTTAAGGGACACATAGACGAGGTGCTGAGGGATATGGTTTAGTGTTTGATAGGAATGGTTGGACTCGATGATCCGGTGGGTCTCTCCCAACCTGGTGATGCTATGTTTCTATAACGAGGTGGCCGAGCGTTCCTGGCTCCCGCGCTAGAGTTTCCCGCGCTCCCCGTTCGAACTTGGCGCGCTTGGCCCTCATTGGCTGCGCGACACAGCGCCAGTCAATGCCAGG